>JAKUCV010001367.1:0-80024 GCA_028386065.3 Turnera subulata
GTCCTCCACATCCTCGGGAGTTCTTTTCACCTCCACATGAAGTGCTTTTCAAGGTCCTCGCCTTGAAGGTCCTCCACATCCTCGGGAGTTCTTTTCACCTCCACATGAAGTGCTTTTCAAGGTCCTCGCCTTGAAGGTCCTCCACATCCTCGGGAGTTCTTTTCACCTCCACATGAAGTGCTTTTCAAGGTCCTCCAGAGAAGGTCCTTTCGAAAATTCCTCCTCGGGGTCCTCGGGAGTTATTTTCGCCTCCACATGAAGTGCTTTTCCAAGGTCCTCGCCTTGAAGGGCCTCCGGATCCTTGGGTATTATTTTTGCCTCCACATGAAGTGCTTTTCAAGGTCCTCGCCTTGAAGGTCCTCCACATCCTCGGGAGTTCTTTTCACCTCCACATGAAGTGCTTTTCAAGGTCCTCCAGAGAAGGTCCTTTTGAAAATTCCTCCTCGAGGTCCTCGGGAGTTATTTTCGCCTCCACATGAAGTGCTTTTCAAGGTCCTCCAGAGAAGGTCCTTTTGAAAATTCCTCCTTCGGTACTTCAAGGACCGTGAAAATTTTTCCCGGGTCCAACACTTCAAGGACATCGTGAAAATTCTTCTCAAGTCCAACGCTTCAATGACCTCATGAAATTCCTCCTCAGGTCCAGCACTTCAAGGGCCTCGTCAATGCTTCTTGGGTCCAACACTTCAAGGACCGTGAAAATTCTTCTCGAGTCCAACGCTTCAAGGACCTCGTGAAATTCCTCCTCAGGTCGTTCACTTCAAGAACCTCGTCATTATAGACATCTCTCATAAATTATCATTCCATTCAAAAAGAAGATGGAAATGTTAGTTTTCCAAAATAATTCAGAACTGCACTTAGCATAATATATTAAATAATTACAATTTCAATTACATGAACATAATATAATTAAATACATAATTAGGAGATAATAAATATTCTAGTTAATTAATCTTTGACCACATGGGCCAGCAACAATAGGCCATTAAAATTTTCTGGGCCTTGAAGGCATCCTGGGAATGATTTGAGATTTAGATTACTGGCAGGCTTGGGCCCGTTGAACATCCCGGCCCGCTGCTTGTTTGAGCCCACCATTGATTTTTCTCCTTTTTCTTCACGCGCTTTCTTCCTCCATCACGCGTTCTCCGGCCGTTTCCATTTATTTTTCTTTTCTTTTTGCTTTTCTTCTCACGCGACTCCGTTGAGCTCGGGGTTTCTTCCCTCCTGCGCCGCCTTGTTTGAGCAACCATAGCTCCACTCCGGTATGCCTCCCATAGACGGCAGCAGATCAAGGGCATGGCTGGCGGTATCCTTCCTCCGCGGCTTCCTTTCTTGGTCGTGCCTCCATCTGCAACGACGATTGGGGGTGGTTTCCAACACGAACAGAGGTCCATCATCTCGTCTCTCTCCGACGGTGAGACGGCGACACCACTGTTGGGCGGCTTATTTCGCTTCTGCGGCTGTGTCTTGTTCCAATAAAGGTGTTTGTTTGGTTTTTGCTTAGATCCAGCTTTAACGAAGGCAATCTCGGTGGTGGCGAGTTTGACGACTGCCTTGCCTCGTGCACGAAGGTGCCGCGCCTCGAATCCATCAGATCTCGCCATGCTCGGTCATCATCCAGCATCAACGTGGCAAGATCTGCTCCCGGACCACTCTTCGGCAACAGGTTTGTTTCCAGCTTTCAAGCAATGAACGTGGTGGGGATGATCCTGGAATGATGCTGGGTCGGGTCGTCTCTTCCACTCCTCCACAGCGTTGGTGGCTCCTCTTCCTTCAGCCATTTGCTGGCGTCAGTGAGGTGGATTCTATCAAGTATGGTCACCGTTTCACCGTTTCACCGTTTCCCGGCAGCTTTCCTTTCCACCACGGATTTCTGGTTTGGCTTTGATTTTCTCCTAGTCATTGCTCTTGTTTCACGATCTGCACATATTGAGAATTAAAATACAATTAGCAGGATGTTTTAAATAGTTTTTCTTTGGTAAACAGATTCGTTTATGTTGGATCCGCTTAGATCTGCTCGATTTTGTTGATGTGCTGAATAGTTGTTGGTTTGTTGAATCTGTGCAAGCTGAAATCGTTGTCGTTTGTGGATGTGTGATTTGTTGATGGATAGATTGGCTTTTAAATCGTTCCCAGAAACAGAACCAAACTGATGTAAAACAGAATCAGGGGGTCCCTTTATTGATTGTAATTATCAATGATATATAGTAGAGAGAAAATCGGTAGAAACCGAGTGAGGGAGAGAGAGAGTCGGGGAAGAGAAGAATCCCCCTCTCTTTGATATTTTCTATGTATATATAGTACAAGACAATGAGATTATATGGTCCACGTGTCACACTGTTATAGGTCGCAGGTGGATTTCCTTTGGATAAGCTCGGTTCCCCCGGATAAGCCGATGTAGAGGGCCTCTCGGGCCTCCAGGCTCTAGGCCTCACCCATAGGCTCGGGTCAAGGGTCTTCAAGTCAAGGGCCTCCAGGTCAAGGGCCTTCGGGTCAAGAGTACTTAGCCACGGGTCCTTGTCATCCAAGTCCACATGTTGTGGGATGTCCAGGGGTCCTGATTTCGGGGGCCTCATTCACGATCATGGGCCTCATACATCTTTGGGCCCGGCCTCGGTTATTATCCATTGGGCCTGTTCACGGGCATAGGCCCATTTATATCAGGGAGCTAAAGGGGAAACCAGAGGGCCAGCAATTTGACGCTGGTGTGGCCGCCTAGACCTGCGAGGGACATTCATCCATTACCCCCGCCCTTTGTTTGTTGAGATAACTGGGTCCCCAGAAGTCGTTGAGGATGCAGAGGGGGGTACAGACTTGCCTCCCTGAATATGCGGAGCTACCGGGCAGGCTAGAATGTTATGATCAAGGTTCCCACAAAAATAACAAATATCTGGCAATCCTTCATAACCAACCTTTAACGGTTCCCCTTCAAAGTATAATGTTCCTTTGAGGGGTTTCGTTAAATCAAGACAAACAGCTACTCTTGCAAATTTAGCTCTAGTGGGGTTAGAAGTATTACCATCGAGCTTGACCGTTCCACCCACCATGTTGCCGAGCTGCCGCATAATCCGGGTATGGTACCGGTTGGTTGGAAAGTCGGGGAACTGAATCCAGGTGACGATGGAGTCAATTTTGCCGGATGAAGCTCGGAAGTTGGGGGTCCAAGGTTGCACACTGAGAACGCTTCTGTAAATGAACCACGGTCCATCGGTCAGGGCATGCAAATAATCTTGAGCCTCCCAGAACCTTACCAAATAAAAATTATTCTCGAGGTCTATGATATTGATCGAACCGGTTGGCTTCCAAAGCTCGAATAGTTTTGTACGCAGAGCTGTGAAGCCAATATATCGTCCATATAATTTGACGACAACTGCATTTTCCCATTGTTTGTCCAATCTGGCTTTAAAAGGATCAGATAAGACTAAATTCTCCACGCCATCTTGTTCAGTCACCATCAAATCTCCTTCTTCGTATTCAGCCTCTCCTTCAAGTTCCCACGGATCGAATTGGTAAAGCGGGTTGGAACCGGCAAAGAGGGTGTCTCGGTAACTCGGGCGAACATCCTCCATGGACTCATCGGTACCCTCCGGTTTAGTCAGCTATGGGGTGGATTGGGGGGGCTGGGTTGACCCGGTTGAAACTGGTCGGGTTGGGCCATTGGGCAATGGCCCCGCGAGTGGAGTAACCGGTGACTCGTCCATCCCGGGTGGATGGAGGGTGTTGCTGGCTGCTTCAATGGTGAGCCGGGTAGCTGGAGCAGTCAGTTGGGGCGGTGGTGGTTGAGACTGGTCCGGTCTGGTGGCAGGTGGTGAAGGGGACCGGATCCGGTCAGTGGCGGGGTCGGCGTCGGTCGATCTGGTGCGAGAGCGAGAGCGCCGGCGGTGGACTGGGCTGGCAGGTGATTCCCGGTTCCTGACTTTGCGGGTGGCACGGTCGACGGGCGTCTCCCCTTCCTCGGAGCTCGCTTCTGTGTCCATTGAGGCCGGAGAAGGCAGCGGTGTCGACCTCACGCGCACGGGGGGATTGGCGCGTGGATCGAAGTAGCAGGAGGTGGAAGACGCGAGAACAGTGTGCTTGCTTTCTCTTCTAGCCTATGTTTTCCTGCAGATGGAAAGCGGTTCTTGCTGGCTGTGTTTACATGATTCCGGTATAGGAGCACCGGAAGTTGCAGTATGATGCTGCCAGTACTCAATTGTTCAAAGGGTGGCTCTTTACAGTATTGCTTTCTCTTGAACTTTCTCAATTTGCTTCTAAAGAAACTTATGATGTGTCCTGAAAAATAGAATATTCTCTTTTTAAAACGAAAAAAGATCCATACACTTCCCAAACCAGTGTGAAATAGCAAATTCAATTCCTGAGACCAACAGTGAAGCTCCTGACGTTGGTGTAGCGAGAGGCCCAAAACCTTTTATGGAGCTGAAGGCCCAAAACCTTTTATGGAGCTAAAGGCCCAAAATCTTTGACTGAAATTACCGCTACAAGGGATATAAGGCCAGGCTTTAAGAAAGAAACATAACCCACCTTCCACATTTCTCATTAACAATCACCCCATCCAAGTTGCTCTTGGTGGGTTGGTAGAGACCGAATGGCTCGAATACTCTCATAAAAAATAGAAGTGAGATTTCACCAACTCCTACTAGTCTACTTGTAACGAGATCAATGTGACTTATTTCCTTAAAGCTAATCAACTTAAGTTGCCGTGATATTGTTGCCCAATTGTGCTTGACCAACCTTTATTGGTTGAGTTCCTCGTTTGAAAGTTGTTTCGGATTTGGCAGAGTAAAAAGAACAGCTAACAACTCTTAAAAAAAAAAAAAAAAGCAACAATAGTTGTTAAATCTCTTTTGTAAATGAACTAGATTACTCAATATTAACATGTACTATTTTATTCCACTCTTGGTAGTGATTACCTCACAATATAAAATTAATGGATGGGGTGTAAGATCCACTGGATCTAATAAATCTGGACACAAGCGCAATCTATATTCCGAGATCCTTCCTTATTAGTTTTCTTTTTCCCGTGGAAAAATACAAAAGATTCTTTGCTTTGACCACACCTGCAATGTTTGCCGGAAGAGTACAGAGATTCTTACACATGCAATGCAGTAGGATTGGGCATATTATGTCAATCTTTGCGGATCTTTGTTGTTTTGCCTCCTTTGAACATATCAATAAACCAGACAATATTTTTAGAGATAAAAATTTAGCACAAAAATGATTAAACTACTTATAGCAGCATTACTCCAAAATTTATATAACTTTCATATCAAACCAACCTGCCAAACCTATTCGCCCTATTCCTTTGACTTCACGACACTCGCTTTCCTACCAAATCCTTACTAGTGTGGTCTAACTTAAGTACATCACAAGAATTCTCAATAAGACCAAAAAAAATGTAAACTAAAGCCCATCCGCTCATAAACTGGCCCACCTTTCCAGTGCACCAAACAACTTGGTAGATGCTATGGACCCAATCAGACCCGGGTAATCAGCAGTAAAAAAAAAAAAAACTAGCGACCCATAATCCCTTCTCATTTCCTTCCTCGTTTTAACAGCGGTTAAATTTTTTTTAACTCCGGTCACGCACATCAATGACTCATCATCATCCACTCATTCACTCATCTCTCCTTTATTTGTAAACTACGAAGTTTTAGCTTACTTAACCATACGGACCAAATCCGGTGAGGGGCCCATTTGCTGCTACACCGCTCATTCCCGTCCTTAGCACAAAAGTGTTTCCTCTCATGTGGAAAAGACGCTTTTGCCCCTCAAAACTCGCTCCCATTCTGCCGCCAAACTCCACATTCGCACCAAAGACACCAAATTCTTAAAAAAACTTTCACCACCTCCCTCTCCCATGTCCTAAACGTTTCTTCTTCGTGGTGTTAGATTCACACACACACACACACCAACGTGAAGTGTGTAGGTTGAACCAGGTAGGATGTCTCTGTTCCATTATTTTCCGTGTTTTTTTGTTTCTTTTATATGCTTTGTCTTTTTTTTTTTTGGTTCTGTTTTAGGATTGATTGGATCCGTGGTTGCGTTTTCTACGAATATACGTTTTTTCCGTTTTTTTGTTAAGATTTCTTGTTTTACTGTTCTCTGTGTGCTCAGATTTATAATGGCCTCGGGGGGTCTTTCTTTTCTTTGTTAAATTCGTTTGTTTTTTTGCAGGAAACTGAGTGGTTTTTGGTTTTCATTGGAAAATGAGCTCTGGTTTGTCGTGTTCAACGTCTCTCGATCTTGTAAACGCTTTTCACGGGAGGATTCCATTGTTCGGTAAACCCTCTTGTGGTGTTGGTTACTTTGCGAAGAACCAGAGTCTTCAGGAATCTCATCGAAATGGTGGGGGGAAGTTGGTGGTCTCCAGCCATTTGATGCCCGGTCACATTGAAGGGTCGTTTATGGGAAAGAGAAGATTGGAGGAGCCCGGCCGGAAGCTCGAGTTCGTCAGGACATTGCTGATTGATAATTATGATAGTTACACCTACAACATTTACCAGGAGCTGTCTGTAGTTAATGGGGGTATGGTGTTACTCTATTGTTTTCTTTATTACGGGTTCGCTATTGCTTTTAGTCATCCTTGAGTAAGCATGTTGTTTTCAAAGCTCTGTGATTGTTGGACTAGAGAATGTGTCTAGTGACAATGCGTATGAGTTTTGAAATCCTTTTCTGGGTTGTCATTGCAGTGCCTCCTGTGGTTGTGCGAAATGATGAGTGGACTTGGGAGGACTTGTGCTATTATGTGTTTGAGAAGAGAGCATTTGATAATATTGTGATCTCCCCTGGACCTGGTTCTCCAACATGTCCTGCTGATATAGGTAAGCCTACTGTTAAATTCGTGTACTTCGGTTGTCAATGAACTTTGCGATTCAAGTACTAAACGGATAGCATATTTTCCGCTGTTATTTTCCCATAAGTTCATTTGATGTCCTCAATGAGTAGTCAGATTCAAGTCTGTATTCAAACCTATTGTCATAATATTGGAAGAAAGTCTAGTCAAATCATTAGGGAGATGCTGAAGTCATGACTCTAAAGTTGAGAAATATTGCAGCTCAGTTTCTTCAAATTTTTTTTACTCTTCATCCAATGAAGTTTATGTGATCTTGTAATACTACTTCAGCATCCATTTGAATCTTACAGGAATATGTCTTCGGTTACTGCTTGAGTGCAGGGACATTCCTATTTTGGGGGTTTGCCTTGGTCACCAGGTATTCATACTCTTCTTTCAAATTTTATGTTGGCTACAACTAGATTTTCTTTACCATCATTTAGCTGTATCATGTTTCTAAATATTAATGTTTTCCACTGAATTTTGATAATGTTTTTATCCAGTTAAACAAGCATTTTCTTTTCAATTGCTTGGTGATTTAGTTTTCTTCCCATTCCCAATGTCTTTTGCTACATATCCAATTGATAGATTTCTTATGTTACAGGCCCTGGGTTATGTGCACGGTGCTCAAATTGTCCATGCATCTGAACCAGTTCATGGACGCTTGAGGTACGTTAGATATGATTTCAAGATTTCATTATAGTCCTTCCTTCTGTTAAATCTGATATTTTTGCTGTATTGTTACCTAGTTGGTCCTATGTGTTTGTGAACTGAATCTGTTTTTTTTTGTTGATGTTGTTTTACCCCATACACCTCAACCAAGGGAAACCATAGTGTAGCTGTACTCTGGACTCACAGTTTTTGCTCGATATGTATATTTTTAAACTTCTTGAATTGCCTTTTCCTAAATCAGAATTCGAATGTGCCTTGTAGTGAAATCGAGCATAATGGGTGCGGACTGTTTCATAACATCCCTTCTGGCAATAATTCTGGATTCAAGGTCAGTCTTTTTGGTTATTTGAAGTTCTACAAGCCATTATATTGTTCCTTACCAGCTTTTTGAATTATATGTAATAAAGGCATTTTGATTGGTCTAATAAAATTAAATTGTTGTCAATATGTGTCAATTTAAAGGTAGAAGCTAGACTACAACTTCTCTTGCACCAAGTAGATGGGTGCAATCTCGCATGTGTTAATATACCAGTGAAGAAACTTGTAGATATTATGTCATTATGAGTATATTTGTAGTCTCTTGGAATGTTGTACTTGTACATGCTGTGTATATTAGATAACTAACTGTCTATGTCATTCTGAGTATTGCAGGTGGTACGGTATCATTCTCTCATTATAGATTCAGAATCACTCCCAAAAGAACTCATACCAATTGCCTGGACTTCTTCTGGCACACTTTCCTTCCTTGAGATGCAGAATTCTGGTCTTATTCCTGATGCCTGTGAGTGTCAGATTCGGCCAAACATATCTTTTCATAATTTGTCAACAGGATTATATAATGGAACTTCTTGGACTTCTAGTAACTCTGAAAAAACGCTAAGGAGAGAAGTTATAATGGGCATTAGGCACTCTACCAGGCCTCACTATGGTTTACAGGTTTGCCCTGTTGCGTTCTATTGAAGTTATATCCATTTTCTTGTCTTGCTTTACAACTTGAATTGTTTTTCTCCTTCCAGTTTCATCCTGAGAGTATTGCTACTTACCATGGGAGGCAAATATTCCAGAATTTTAGAGAGCTGACAAGAGATTATTGGCAGAGATCATGGTCAAGTAACATAAACGGGAGATCAGTTCATTATGCTGGTAAGTTCGGGTTTCTATGGATTATCCATTTGTAAATTGTGTATGAGCCAATTTTGTTGTTATGTATTCTATGTGATGTCTATGAATACAAAATCAATATGCTATATATGATGTCTGTGAATACAAAAACAACAGGTGCCTGGCAAATTGTTTGAGATAATAAATTCAATAACATTTGTGATGGATGTATCATGTTTCTGCTTACAGATTGGATGATTCAACCCCCTTTATGCTTTCCCGGCTCTCTTCTAAATTTCTGTCGTGATACAGTAGTCTTCAATGACCAATTGATAACACATGAATAATTGATCTTATATTTGGATGTGCATTTATACAGTCTATAATTTCCTGAGCAGTAAACCTCTTTTAGTATGCATGCAGGTGCCTGATTCTAGTCAAATGTTTAGACTTCCTAAGGGGGAACCATTAGGTTGTACGAATGGTTCATCCAAAGAAGTTTCAAGAAGGTCAGAAATGAAGGTCACTGCAGATAAAAATTGCATTAGCATGTCTGGTTTATTGGATTTTCCAAAATCAGCCCGTGCCATGAAGCATTTGAAGTTGAGATGGAGGAAATTCGATAAATTGGCTGAACAAGTTGGTGCCAGAGATATTTTTGTTGAACTGTTTGGCACCGGCAATGCAAAGAATACCTTTTGGTTGGACAGCTCCTCAGTAGAAAAGGTTTTTATCTTATATCTTGCTCATAACTATCAGGATACTAATCTCCCGAATCTAAGTTTTTACTGTTTGGAGGATTACTGGATGTTGCTGGGATTGATAGCTCTCCAGTTGGGTGAAAAAGCCAGGCAAATTATGTATGACATTAGAAATGTTAATTGCCAGAAGATGAACTCTATAGATGGGACCAACATTCATATTGCTAAGTTGGGAAACTTCATGGTTCTTGTCCTTTTATATATTTTTGTTTCTCTTGTAGAAATTTGGCGTCCTCAATTTTTCCACTCATTTTTTTGCTGTCCAGAAAAGAGCGCGCTTTTCATTTTTAGGGGGCAAAGGCGGACCACTTTGGAAGCAAATGACATATAGATTATCTAACCAAAGGTTTGTTTGAGTTTGATTCTTTTGATTATTTATCAATGAATTCTATGCAAGTATTTTTTAATCTATTTTGAGCTTTAATCAACTATTTATGTCTTCAATTTTGGGTTTGGCATTTTCCTTGTTGTATTTGGTTTTGTACTCATTACGAGGCTATTCATATTGCTCTTCTGCCAAGTGAAATGCAAGATTTCGTTCAGAAGTAATGGGTTTTGTGATACTTTAAGGAAGTTGATATCTTCTGCATTTCCTTTTCAGTGATCCAGCAATGATCACTGGAGGTTATCTGTCTATTCAAGATGCTCAGGGTTCTGCTTCAAGCTTGTTTTTGGAAACTGGTTTCCTTGACTTTTTGAACAAGGTATGAATGCATTTTCTTGTTTCAGATTTTGTGGATTCGAAACAGCAGCCTGTTGTAGAAGATGTTTTCCTGTTAATACTGATACAACCAACTGTAAAGGCAAGCGTTAACTGTTTGCAACAGGGGTAGTGCAATTATCTGTTAGATGTATTATTAAAGCCTTCTTTGTCAGCATAATAACATATTTTCTTTGCATTTATTATTTACTGTCAGAATGAATTCTGATGCCTTATTATTGGACATAAATTTTTTCATTGTCGTGATGGTCTTACTAAGTCTTTTTCTGGTGAATCTTTTTCCTTGCCAAATGATCGGGTTGGTAGGAGCTCCTTTCGTTTCATTATGATGATAAAGATTTTGAAGGACTGCCATTTGACTTTCACGGTGGATATATTGGTTACATTGGGTAAGTTATTCTTAATACAGAAGTCTTTAACTTTCCTGATTGTTTGGATAAATTTGTTTTTGTTCCTATCCTAGATTACGTGATGGTCTCCTCGTATTACAGGTATGGCCTCAAAGCTGAATGTGGCATGTTATCTAATCGCCACAAATCAAATGCTCCAGACGCTTGCTTTTTCTTTGCAGATAATTTTGTGGTTATCGATCACG
Source organism: Turnera subulata (assembly GCA_028386065.3). Lineage (NCBI taxonomy): Eukaryota > Viridiplantae > Streptophyta > Magnoliopsida > Malpighiales > Passifloraceae > Turnera > Turnera subulata. The sequence continues at coordinate 10,680 of JAKUCV010001367.1, forward strand.
AGCAAGGAGATGCTTATCTGATGTCAGTACATGAAAAAGGGAGAAGCAATACATCATGGCTGGATGATACAGAAGAGAAGCTGCTTTCTTTAGAGGCTTCTGCTAAAAGGAAGTTAGAGAGGCAAATTTCTCAGAATGCACCATCCCCGTTGAAAAAGGCCGGTTTTGTTGCTGAGAAATCTAGACAGCAATATATTAATGATGTTCGAAAGTGCTTGGAGTTCATTAAAGATGGGGAAAGCTATGAGTTGTGTCTCACAACACAGATGAGAAAAAGAGTTGGAGAGATAGATTCTTTGGGCCTTTACCTTCATCTTAGAGAGAAGAATCCAGCTCCATATGCTGCATGGCTTAATTTTGCAAATGAGAACCTATGCATCTGTTCTTCTTCTCCAGAGAGGTTCCTGCGGCTGGACAGACGTGGTGTATTAGAGGCAAAGCCCATCAAGGGTACTATAGCTCGTGGTGCAACAGAGGAGGAAGATGAAAAGCTTAAATTGCAGCTAAAGTACAGGTAATAAGAACCAGAGTACATTAAACTTGTAGTAGAAATTAAACAGAATGAGCTTAGATTTTATTCTGTGAACTGACTCTCCCTTTTGTTCCCTGACAGTGAAAAGGATCAAGCCGAAAATCTGATGATTGTGGATCTTTTGAGGAATGATCTTGGGCGTGTATGTGAGCCTGGCTCTGTTCATGTGCCAAATCTTATGGACGTCGAATCATATGCAACCGTACATACCATGGTAAGTACTATCCAAGGGAAAAAGAGATCAAACGTTACTGCAGTCGAATGCGTGAAGGCAGCATTTCCAGGCGGTTCAATGACAGGTGCACCGAAGTTGAGATCAATGGAACTTCTTGATTCCATCGAAAGTTGTTCCCGAGGCATCTACTCCGGCTCGATTGGGTTTTTCTCATATAATCAGACGTTTGATCTGAATATCGTGATAAGAACAGTTGTAATACATGAAGGTGAAGCTTCTATAGGAGCAGGAGGTGCCATAGTTGCCCTCTCAAATCCCGAAGATGAGTATGACGAAATGTTACTGAAAACACGAGCACCAGCAAAGGCTGTGATAGAATTTCAATAGGACCAAAGTCCAGATTTTAGGATAGGAAGTTAGCAAAATAGCATGTTGTTGTAATTCTTTTACACTAGCCAAACACATGTAGGCCTCAAGAAAATTGGGAACGTACCGTAGCTTTTTCCCTTATACAAAATGCTGATGATTTTTGTTCCTCATACATTGAAATACCCCAGAGCCATAATTTTGATTTTGTATTGTGACCTGTGCATTAATAGAAACAAATATTTTTCTGCCATCTGCACATATGCAAATTCCAATGTCCAAAGCAGCAAGAAACACTAATTAATCACCTGGATTCTTTTACTAATTTACTATACTTTCCTGGTTCGCTGTTATTTGCTCTATTTGTTCCTGCATCTTCTTCAGCTGCTGCTGCTCTTAATTATTGTCATCTATAAAGGAAGCGAATAACGTCCATTGTTTAAGATAGCATACCCCAGGAACCTTGTGTGTGGGTCTGAAACCTTCCTAGCTTTTGCTCACTATACATACACCATGAAATGCCAAATCCCTGGTTGGTAGCCGTAGCTGCGTCGAACTTACTAAAGATGCTTTAAAAATCTTTGGTATTTTTTCTTTTTCAAACCAAACTACTATTAGCGATGTGAAAGTATTAAAAGTGATTATTCGGTTCAAGATCATATCGATCGTCGTTCGGTTTAGGATTACTTGCCTAAATTCGAAAAGAACCTATATATCCAATTTCTTGGGTAATCGAATTCGAAAATAACAGAAGTAACAAAACGACGTGGTATTACTATCCTGTGGATGGTACAGGTTACTCTACCTACCTACCACCATTTTTACCAGAGCAAAAGAGCAGTCAGCAATACTGCTCCTCCCTCCACTTACCTACCAAGAACCCCAAAAGAGCGGGGTTGGTGGAAACTATTGAGTCCACGATAACGGCAACCCCACCCTCCACCCCTACCCCTACCCAACCAACTCCACCAAAATCACTCAAAACCCCCTCCTTTCCTCGCCCTCTTCCCCCACCAAACCACCCAAACACCATAATACTACGCAAAAGAAACGAAACACACACCTCACTCCGTAATGGCTGCTCCTTCCCCTCCTTCTTCTACCTCTCTGACCGCCAAGCACTTCTTCGGCGCTTCCAGGCTGCTCGACGGCGCGTCGGATCTCCGGAAGCTCTCCCTCTCCACCGTCCAACTCCCGTTCCGCTCTCGCACCAGGAAGCTCCGTAAGTCGCCATTCCATCCCCCCGCCCTACCTCGATCACACACGCACGGTCTATTTCCACGGTTTTTGTTTTGTTTTTTCAAATAATTTTAAAAATGACGTGTCGGTTTTTTTGATTCTGCGAGGACAGAGATACAAGCGGCGGGGAGCACGTACGGTAATTACTTCCGCGTAACGACTTTCGGCGAGTCTCACGGCGGCGGCGTTGGCTGCATAGTCGACGGCTGCCCGCCCCGTATCCCGCTTTCCGAGGCCGATTTGCAAGTGGATCTCGACCGACGGTGAGTTCCGGAGCGACATTGTCTCTGTTTTCTTCGATTTTGCTTGACACGTCGTTCCCTACATGGCTTGTTGTGTAGTAGCATTTGCCTTACATGTTTCCTGTGTGCTTCTTCCATAGCTTATTACTTGGGAATAGTTATCATTCAGTATATTTTGTAGTTCTGATCACACGACGGCGTCGTTTTTGTGCACAGGAGGCCAGGTCAGAGCCGAATTACCACCCCTAGGAAGGAGACCGATACCTGCAAGATATTTTCTGGTGTATCTGAAGGTTAGGCTTCATTTTCTTTCCTTCCTTCTATGTGAATGCCAGTGTTTGTTTTGTTTCTTAATGTTTCATTCTATTGATGTACCTTATATGCGTGTTGATTGTAGGTCTGACCACTGGAACACCTATCCATGTATTCGTGCCGAACACTGATCAGAGAGGACATGTGAGTTTCTAGTGCTCTTAGGAAATAGGGATAGGGATTTTGAATCTGATTTTGAAACTCTGGTGGACATAATTTAATTAGAAATATTTGCATTCAAGAAAAGATTGAATACTTTTTCAAATGCTTGTGGAGCAATATTAGGAATCCAGTGTCTGTTTGGCAACCAAAGAGTTAGCTTAGTTTAGGGTGAGGGAATTTTGTCAGTGAGATGATTCATAAGATAGAATTATTTGTTCTTGTTTCTTCTTTTTCTGATGTTTATGTTGTTTCTGATTTCTTTGGAAAATTTCAATCGTTATATAATTCCAATTTCAGGATTACAGTGAAATGTCAGTAGCTTATAGGCCTTCTCATGCAGATGCAACTTATGACATGAAGTATGGTGTCAGATCAGTTCAGGTAATTTCTTTCACTACTGCAATATACTGTATTGGAATGGAGATTGTTTCTGGAACTGGTTTATCTGAGTCAGTTTTCTAAATGAAGGGTGGGGGCAGATCTTCTGCTAGAGAAACCATTGGCAGAGTTGCTTCTGGAGCTATTGCGAAGAAAATTCTCAAGCAATTTGCAGGAACTGAGGTAACATTTTTGTTTGAGCTGCAGTGATGTTTTGCTTGGGCTTGTGCTTGGTGAGAATTTACCTGCACATTTACCTCTCCTTTTTGAAAAACACAGATTTTCTTGTAGACTTTGAAATTGTATGCCTTTGTTCTATTTTTTGTTGAGTTTGGATGAAAAAATGGGAGATGAATGCAAAAAAATTATCAATATCCCTAGTTCAGCATGCACATTCCTATTGATAAACCATTATTCTAAATAGTTTAGATACGAGGTTTAGCCTCAAATTAAAATTAAACCCACCTGAAAGCATGCATTTGACTTCAATATTCTGCATTTGCTTGAAAGAGCTTTCAAGCAATTTTGGACAAATTCCCTGTCATGCTTTTGCATGTAACAGTTCAAAAGAAAGCAGAGAGTATCAGAGGAATTATGACATTCACATTCATTTCTTGTGTAATTGCGTTAATGTTCTTTTTCTGTTGTTTTCTTCAGATTCTTGCTTATGTTTCTCAAGCTCACAAAGTTGTACTGCCTGAGGATTTGGTTGATCATGAGACTCTGACACTTGATCAGGTACAGCTGTTGAATGTTTTCATGTTGCCCACTCCTCCCATATCAATAGCTAGTAACTTGACCCTTCCATCCTGAAACCTTAACAGATAGAAAGCAATATTGTCAGATGTCCAGATCCTGAATATGCTGAAAAGATGATTGCAGCGATTGATGCGGTTCGGACAAGAGGTGATTCTGTTGGTGGTGTTGTCACATGTATTGTGAGGAATGCCCCACGTGTAAGTATTCACTGTTTATCTGCATGCATAGAATTGTTTCTTTTACAGTGTCCAATGCATGTTTTGAATAACATCTCAACCGTAGTTATTATGTATTTGAACTTACGTCATTGTGATTTGGTTGTCATTATATCTTAGCATGGTCTCTCGTGGTCAAGGGAAGCCTATTTCATCTTTGCATGTGGACCAATTGGAAGCTTATTATCTCAACTGTAGTTATTATGTATTTGAACTTATGTCATTGTGATTTGGTTATCATTATATCTTAGCATGGTCTCTCGTGGTCAAGGGAAGCCTATTTCATCTTTGCATGTGGACCAATTGGAAGCTTATTATCTCAACTGTAGTTATTATGTATTTGAACTTATGTCATTGTGATTTGGTTATCATTATATCTTAGCATGGTCTCTCGTGGTCAAGGGCAAGCCTATTTCATCTTTGCATGTGGACCAATTGGAAGCTTGTTATCTCTCTGGGAGTCCATTTCCAACTGTTTTGGAATCAGAGCTTTTAGCGCTTGATCCTTAATCATAAGAACTATTACTATGGTGTAGACCTTGACCACCCCTCATATAATATCATACCTTGATAGGCTCTGTGTCGAATTTTTCCGTTAAAATATATGCATTAGTCTTCTTTTTCCTTTTTCTTTCTTGGATGAACACATGCTCTTAATTTATCTCTACCAACTTTTGAAACATCAAAGGAAACTTTTTCCCTCTCTTTGTATTTTATTTTTATCACCAACATGTAAAGATTTAAAGGACCTTGCCATGTGAAATTTGATTAAAATGTGTAAATGTATGCCAGGGGCTTGGTTCACCAGTCTTTGACAAACTTGAAGCTGAGCTTGCAAAAGCTGCATTGTCACTACCTGCTACAAAGGGCTTTGAATTCGGAAGCGGTTTTGCAGGTTGTGAAATCTTATTTCTATTATGGGCTCATTTGCTTTTTAGATTTTGATTGTGTTCTTTGCCATATAAGTTATCAAATTGGGTTCTTGGTGTACAGGGAGTGCTAATTATGGTCATATATGCATTACTTCCTCTTGTGTTTTCAGTGTCTTAGTTTGGTTCATAGAAATCCTTCAGGTACATTTTTGACTGGGAGCGAACATAATGATGAATTCTACACTGATGAGCATGGGAGAATACGCACGAGAACAAATCGTTCTGGTGGGATACAGGTATGCTTTAGGATCTCTTCTTACTCTTTCCTGATTAGGATATTTTGGCTATTTGACTTTTAAGCTATCCTCTGTTGAGCGTCAGCTGCTCGATTAAATCTTTCTGGGTTAATTGCAGGGAGGAATTTCGAACGGTGAAATCATAAACATGAGAATAGCCTTCAAGCCGACGTCCACAATTGGAGTAAGTTTCATCTTGCTCTCGGACTCTGTGTATACAACACTAGGGTCCTCATACTTACGAGTCTTCATGTGTTACTTATTGTTTTGACTTCAATTATGAACTTGGTTTAGCTTCAACTTCATTTATGCACTTCGTTTACTCCATTCATGCAGAGGAAGCAACATACAGTTACTAGAGATAAAAAGGAGACAGAACTTATAGCTCGTGGTCGGCATGATCCATGTGTTGTCCCCCGAGGTACATCCCTAGCTTGATAAGTTCAATATTTTGGCAAGTTAGCATTATATCAGTTGCGTATACCCTCCTGAAAGTGAAAGAAAACTTCTTTCCCCTGACAACGTGTTTTGATCTTTTTGTCGAAACAGCCGTACCAATGGTGGAAGCCATGGTGGCCCTTGTGCTCATGGACCAATTGATGGCACAATACGCCCAATGTTATATGTTCCCCATCAACCCAGAGCTACAAGACACCTTGACGCTGCCAAGGCTAGAATCTGCCAGTGTGCCCAATTGAAAGGCGATAGTGAGTGTTTCATACTTTTTATTTGTCTAATGGGGGAAGATTAATACTCGAAGCTGAGTAAAGAGCCATTTTGATTTTCACCGGATTACAACTTCAAAGCTTTACCCATTTTCTATATCACCTTTTCGCAGTTAAGTGCCCTGTTGTTGTAAAGTGATTTATAATATTGGTAATGAATAAGAAGGTTTGTTCAAACATTATGCACTTGAAATCATTTCTGGCATCGACTTCTTTTGGGTTACTTAACGTTCTTTACTACAAATGGCGCGAGTCTCTTTAGGAACGCTCTGGTCCTTTTGTACAAACCCCATAAATCCTGTGAGTCCAGCGAGCCCAATGGGCTTAGGAGAATCATTATAACTTCAAGAAGTAAAACAAGGAGAAAAGAAGTCAGCAGCGTAGTAGTATCATTAAATTGGGCTTATGATGATGATGAGTCACGAGCTACATAGCATAAGCATTACCAGGAGTCCAGACCATTAACTTTGGGCTAAGTTGAAGGTAGGCTCAAAACCTGAAGTACGCTTATTGGATGAGCCTCTTGGGCTACACGGCTATACTCTGGGCTTAGGATAAATGATTAGTGAGTTACATATAACCAGGAGTCGAGACCATTGACTTTGGACTTATCGAAAGCTAGGCCCGCATCTAAAAATGGCCTTATTCTTTTGCTGTTAACAAAAAATAGGATTGCCTGTTGGGCTATACGGCAATGCTTTATTCTTTCGGGGCCAATTTAGCCCACATAGGTATGACGGGTTTCGTACGAACAACCTCAAAATTACAAGGAATCAACAGCACTTTAATCAAATTGAAAATAGAAGCTAAACTCACTGGCCTAATGATTAGTTTCTTCTTTTCTGTAATCATGAGGGGAATATACTGGTTGATGATTGACAAAATTCCATTCCGCTAGCTACCAATATATCGGAGGCACTTAGCATTTTGTATAATGTATACAACCAAAAAGAGAATCATATCATGTCCATAGAGATGTAATGTTTTCTATGTTTTATTTACAGGTTAACTGAGCAAGCTGTCCAACCAGATGCGATAAGTAAAAAATTTTCGAAATGTTTGAACCGCTATTGATTATATAGTCTAATTATACAGCTTTTAACAGGTGCAGTAAGATTTACTTGAAGGGATTAAATAAACTTAATAAGAAATGTCATGTTACTTTGTAATAGAGGGTTGCCAAATCCCTCTTGTTGTTTTAATATTTTGGTCAACTGAAATATTTCATCAAATATTTCCAAAACTTTGATATTTGAAAATCTTCAGTTAGTTTTCGCCCTATGAAACAAAAAAGAATTGGACTTTTTGTTAGTTAAATTTCTAGACGTATTGTTACGGAAAATACCGTAATAAGGCTCTAACAAATAGTATTTCTTACGGTCTTGTTACTGATCGGTCACGAGTTATCTACGGCCTTCTTGATCTTACTGTTCTTACAGCTTCGTAACGGAAAGAGCTCCGAGTATCGGAAACAACACCGAAAGAAAAAGTTTTACGGAAACGACTCTAATAAAAAGCCGTAAAAAGACATTGCGTGGCTTTGCAAAATGCGTACCAAGCCGGTAAGGAAAACGTAACAAATTGCTTGCGGTAACACTTCGTAACACCTCTATAAGCGAATAAGGAGTTCTACCATAAAAGAAAATATAAATTTAACATGAAAACATATGTACTTACAAAACCTGGAAATTGCATTCAATAAAATCAAAAGAGAAAAGGAATGAATTAAGTGAAACTTTCTCATTATTTTAGCATTCATGTAAAAAAGAAATATGAAGTAGGGCCTAAAGAATACCGTCAACAAAGCTTATAAAGAGCAATCATGCACTTCAGGAAAAGCAGAAGAACACAGAGTGTCAGTTATTCACTGTGTTACTCATGATTGTTCATTAAGTAGAATGTTTTGTTGTTCACATATATTTCCATTCCAACTGGGATTGGATCAGTGGAAAAAACAGATTCCGGTTTCCTAACACTTGCCAATTCGATCGATAGTGATACTTATGATACCGAGCTACCCTACAAAATGCATTGTACTAACTTAATTTTCCCTTCATGATATAATTATTATTATTTTTTTTTTGTCAGATCATGATATAATTATTTTGATACCCTTTTTTCATGCATTCGGATTTAATTTATGGCTATAAAAATCGAGACCATACAGATAAAGGCATTGGACAATGAGAGTACATGCAGAAGCATCAAGCAGTGACATATCATAATTTTCCCTTATGGTGATGATGACTGCAAGAACAACCTCTACTTTTCTGTGTTTTATTGATTTATTTAGTCTATCAAACATCACAATCCAGACAAGTAAGGACAATTCATGAATATAAGAATGGTAAAGAGTCTAATACTTTTCTTCTCTGCTGAAGGATAACCCTCTGATAATGATAAAAATATATGTGTGTAAATAAAGAAGATTCCTCTCTATTCTCTAAAGTTAGGTAACAACAAAACAAGTTACATCACCCCTAGATATATACGTGTCATGCATGAGAAATAAGTGGGAGGATTATACTAGATCAAAAAATCTAAGAACAGAATCTATTTTTATCATCAGGATGTGTGACTAAACATTATATTGCATTACATTACAAAAGAAGCATAGGTGGCCAGACAATTGCACTTTTAAATAATGCCCCAAAATGGAATGTGACAAAAAGGAACACCGCCATTGCTATTTGCTACACATATTTAATAAGGACTTTCCACCAGCAAAATGGAGTTTTTAGCTAATGAATTAATACATGAAGGGCCTACCCGTTACCTGTAATGTTAAATTAGCGGTGCATATTTTGTTGCATGTGGCCTTGTTAATTCAGTAGCTTTAGTTGTGTGCAATTCTATGGTCATAGTGATATGTATAATTTTTGCTTTAACCACCGAAAGATACAAATTAACAGGGACAATTTCTTCATATGATTGTGAAATGGCAGCAAAGTAGGAATATTTTAGGCCCCTCTTGAAGGATATACTTCATCGGTTTTTGTCTAGAAAGGAAATATTGCTTTAGGTCTACTTTCTGAAGGTGAAAATAGTTTTCTTTTTCTTCTGTCTTTTACCTTGTATGGTAAATGTTATAGCAAATTGATTAGCGTCAATCACATCAGTGAATACTAATGGCACTTTAATATTAGGCGAGCTAAAACCATCAATGGAGACCATACATATTGGGTGGAGTAGGACGGAAAGACTCCAATATCTAGCTAGGATTATAGGGGTAGATGCATGATTGCTAAATGTAGGAAAAGAAGGTAACATTCAACTTTATAATGCATGATTTGTTTTTTACCTTGGTTGTTAGAACAGTAATAATATGTAGTGTGAATGTGATTCATGAAATGTGTTCAACTAAGGTCACGAGTCCATATAATTATAAAGTTCAAAAAGCCTGATTACAAGGAGAGGAGAAATTTGTCTGATTATATAATGAAGCTTCGTGTTAGGTTTTTGCGATTGACTTCACTTAATTAGTGTGACAATTGGACTTTTGATTTCTATGCTTTCTTTACCCTTTTAATTTGTACAAAGATGCACCACTTTAAAGTATAACCTTATCAGTGTATAAAACGAATATGAGGTAAAACCATTCATCTAATTCGATTTAATACTTTGAATTTAAATGTTTGTGGTTTAGTTTGATAAGGTAAAATTTCCAACCAAATAAGCAATAGTTTAAGAACACTATAGCATATATATAAAAAACAGATCAAAATTCTTGTATCATAACCACATGTTATGGTAAATATAAAATAGGACAAGGCTGATGGGTATTCCTAATATTAAGTCAGATGTTGATCCTTCCAACGAATATTATTATCACGCCTCCAAAGAATCTTATTATCATTCCCAAAAGTACAATAAGTACTGATTATATCATGGTTTGGTAATCATTATATTATCTAATTTAATGGACTCATCATACCAGTATTTCTCATTCTAGTTCTAGTTTATTTTCCCCCTTATTATAAACAACTAAACAAGATAGATTGCATTGGCATGCCATCGATTAGCTTAAACACGGTATTAATTCAATAAACACAGCCAAGAAAACCATATTATATATATACAAAATGTGTGCTAGCATCACCCACAGCTATTAAAGGAATTTACAGAAAATGTTTCAATTTTCTTGCGCTCCATACAATCATAAAAACATCATGAACATCCTTGAAGAGAGAAAAAGTAAATAGAGGACCCCCAATCCAAGTAATCCATTTTGAAAGGTACAAACTTTTTTTTCCACTTGGCCCATCCGTCTATGATCCATCACATTCTTGGGAGATATGGTTCCTCACTAAACAAATACAGGTCACCCACGGATCTCTTTTTCACCACTATAATCTATTTGAAGAAATACCAAAAAAAAAAGAAAAATTGTGAAGAAAAAAGAGAAGAAGAAAAGTCGGACAAAGAACTTTGGCTATCTATTTGGGGTTTAATAACAAAGTAGCCCACATTCCCCTTCACTCCAGTTTCTTGAGATTTTAGAAGCTCGAAAAAGACAGAAGAAAAAGGGGAGAGAAAAGGGCAATAAGGAATAAATAAAAGATGATGATGATACAAATGGTAGGGAAGGGAAGAAATATGGAAACAGTTTTCCCTCCCATGAAAATCTTTAATTGACATATATCAAAAGATTCACACCTGATACTAAAGTTTGACCTCCAAAAGCTAAAAACTCAATCTTGGTTCTTCTTTGTTCTTTTCTTGGTTACTTGCCACAGTAGAAAGCAGGAGTGGACACCACTATTGCCTGTCTTCTGGCAGGCAAAGTATCCCACCAAGATCATCAATCTTCATGTTTTTCTTGTCCTTTTTCACTCAATTCCACCCACCTCCTCCTATTCTTCCTCTTGCTATCTTCAACAAATTTCAATAGTAAAAGCTGCTATGTATTACTTTTCTTCCTCCTTTTTCTCCAAACAACATATAAATATATCCTTTTTCCCTGCATTTGAGGAACAAAGAATTGTTTAAGCTTTGTTATTTTCTCCAGTGTAATGCATTGTATGCGTTTTACCATCGCATGCACAGGATGATATAGAATAAAACAGACCATACTCCAAAAACCAGTAAAAAAGAAATGAAAGAGGACCATTAGAAGCACTGAGCTCAAGATCTTTTACTAGTTTTCATTGTCCAATGTGCCTATTATCTTGACCACGCCCCTTTCAAACTCTTGTGAGGACCACAAATCAAAAGGCAAATCAGACAGGTTGAACACAGAAACAGAAAACTAACAAAGTGAAAGAAAAAAAGAGATTTGGCTCTGTTAATTCTGGAGGTGGAGCAAAGTGGGATCACAAGGGAAATGTCATGCCCTGGTCACCTATCACTCAATGATTTGATTTTCTCAATGACCAGGAAGCAAAAAAAGCAAAGTGGCAACTTTAAATGACCAAGATAACCCTCCTAATCTATTGCCAGTGTCGGTAGACAGACAGCCATGGGGGCTGGTTTCCCCACCTCAACTATTTTTATAGTTCTTGCTTCTATGGACTTTATGTTCAGCAATAACAACAACAACAACCAGTTGTTATGAGGGTTTGATTTTTTGAATCAAAGTTTCAAACAATGACAACGACAAGACGAGCCCACGAGTATATGTACACTAAATGACAATCCTATTACCTGCTCCTAGTTCATGTGGCCAAATGTCTAAATTCTTTAGGCCACCAACCATGGACATGGAAAACATTAAGTTCTTTCTTTCTTTCTTTTTCCAAATAAAACAAAGACCTTTGGTTTGACGAATTTTTGATAATGGGAGAGCACCAATCCAATCATACAATAGAATATACTATACCAAATGCATGAGTTAAAGAAGCTTCCTTTTTTATTCTATTTTCAGATTTATGAGTTAGGTGTAATTACAATGCTGAAAACGCAAATTTACATTTGAAGAAATGATAATGTGCATATACTACAAGTGAAATTAGTGAGCTTTATTCTTGTCTTTAGACAAATCTTATAGCTGACAAGATCAACAAAAACTTTCATTGAGAAGTAGGGTCCAATGCTTGCAATCTTGTGGAGGAGAGTATAGAATAAATATACAGAATCACAGATCCTACATAATATAAGAAGAAAACTCACCTTTTTCTTTTTCTTTTTTTATCCTTAGGTTGTTCTTGATATTGAGGAGAATAGTTTTAGGATGGTTTTGAGACAGGTTGCTTGAAAGCAACAGTGGGAGCAATCCTGCAGCTCCTCCTCTGGTGCTCAAGCACAAGTTCACTTGCAAACCAATCTAGCTTTTCAGAATTAGTTTGCTCTCCTATCCTTTTACCCCCAAATAGAACTGATTCCACATTTTTCTGTCTCAACATTTCCTCTGCTATTCCAACCAGCATCTTGACATTGCTGGGACTGGGGTCAGTGTCCACATTAGGTCCACATCTGCCTAAATTGGAACCATTTGCCTGTCACCAAAAATAAATAGTAAGGAGTAATGAATTGTAATAGTACAGTGACATGATAGAGAAAAAGAGCAATGATATATATGCACAGAGCGTCCTGTTCATATGTTACACTTGGAAGGTACATGTTGGACTTGGTGGGAGGAGCATGCCTACTTTGTTTAGTCAGTAAATTACACTTGGAAATTCTCTAGAGACTTGGGATGAACCTTTAAAATGAGAGCTGCTTTTTTTTTTTGGTCAGTAAAATAAGAACTTATTGGGCCAAGTACCCTTTATCCTGTTTTCTGAAGAAAAGCAAGATTGGTTTTGTGCCTTCCTGTGGTAACTGACTAACTGGTGACCAACACAATAGTATTAGTATTACAGAAACGCACTGCTGCCTACTCCTTTTGCAGTCACCCCTTATCATATAAAGTAAAGTTTTTCTTTCCCCCTTCAGGAAAGAAAATTCAAGTGATTATGTCCCACTTAAGCCAAGTGGAACAAGATATGGTTAACAGTAATATCAAGCATATTCTCAAAGAGTGAACCCAAGCTGTTAAATAATTCGGATCAGTAAAGAAAAAGCTAATGTTCAAGCAACCTAACATAGAAAATTAAAAAGGAGAAAACCAAGTTTGTAACCCAAGTAAGTAAATTAGCTGAAAGTCCCAAAAGATTGTGGACCCTATATATGTCCCTCAAATAATTACGATTATAAGCAGCAACAATCATCTTTGATTATATTCCATTTGTGCTTTACTAAGCATGATTGAAGCCACATTACTTCAGTTCAAAATATACAAGGACTCCCATCACTAAAGTAGTATCAATCCCTCATCAAAGTTGAAATGCAAAATAGTGGGCACATAGCTATAGGACTCCTACTATTAGTACGTTCCCTGTTGGCAGCTTTTATTTTCTCTCTGGGAATCAGGTCCACGTTGAATGCCCATCATATAGAGGGATGCATCAATAAGTTCACTGAAATATTACCTACTATGGTGTACAATCTCTGTTTATTAATGGATACTTTCTTTATTGACAAAAAAAAAAAGAAATATTACCTACTAGAATTGGCCAGTAAACTTTTTTTCCATTTTGTGTTGCCAACATCGCATCCCTATACAGTCTAGGGTGGATGGGACTACTACTAGGGTGTCCATTTTTTTCAGCAAACTTGAATACATGGAGTGAAGAACAATTCTACTTTCAGTACAATAAGAGGGTGAATGGGGACTAATCAATAATATTACTAGGTCGGTGTAAAACTTTCATCTCTATCTACTACCAAAATAAGGGGACTAGACACCATGCAGGCATTTAATTTTAACGGTCCCCTCCCATATATCTACAAATCCTAGATGCTAACATTAGGTAGGTGGTCAAAAAATAGAAGAAAAGAGTGACCAGGCCATGTATCTGGTACACATATAATCCTAACTAGTTATGGGAAGCATGTTAATAAACAAAATAAATTGAAAACCCATCAATGGCTTTTTGCATAGCCACTCAATTGCATATCCGTACTCCTGGGAAAATCCAAGTTCCAGCTATCCATATTTTAGTATCTACTACCAGTTGCAAAAAACAAGGCAAAATAAAAACCCCACACCAAAATAAACCCCCCCCTGTCCCTTTTTCTATTCTGATATCACTCAGCCACCCAGATTTTTCCTAAAACTGGCAGTAAATTTCAGATTGTGAAGTGAAAAATCGATCAAGTAGCATGAAAAACCAAGAGCAGGAAACATTTTTCAGTCATATTATCCACAAATTCCAGAATTTGAGTACTAAATGCCAGTATTAATCACCCATATGATCTAGTAACAATTTGAGTAAAGAACGGTAGCAGCATGGGATCAAAAGGACATCTTGACTTTATTTTACAAAAGGATAGAGTTGGGTCAACTACATTTAACACTACCACTCCTAGTTTTGCCATAACCTACCAACAATTCCTGAGGTCTCGAAGCAATCAAAGTTCAATGGATTATTACCCCAAGAAAAAAAAGAAAAAAACAACAGTTCCCCAAGCCCTCCATTATCATGTGCAACCCACCAGAAGAAACCAGACCAACCACAAACGACACAGTCAACACAGTTCACAGTTGTCCAAATGCTTCCCAGAATCCCCCATTGAAGAACATAACTCCATAGCTTTTTTGTTTTAAATTTTCCCCTTGATTTGACCCCCCTACACACCATCATGTGTCGGTCCTTACTACTACGCCACAAAAATACACTTGCACCAATTTTTGACCCCATTCCCTTCCCCCCCAATATCCTCCATAGAAAAGAAAAAAAAACATTACTACTACAAAACACCCACAACTCACCCACATTCAATTGCATGAACCCAAAAAAACAGCTAAACCAACATGCACAGTTTTTGAAGTATATGCCATATACTGGTAGGTGACAAAAGGATTATTGGGTCAACCCCCTTCCAGCCTGGCTCAAAAATCTTAGCTAAAAGATAAAATTGTAACAAATAATGGAATTAACACAAAATGTAACACATAACATACCTGAATTCTCACATAATTACTGCTCCTACCCTGCCCAAATGCCATGGCCACGGCTTGGTCCACCGAATCGGCCGATACGTCACCCGAAATCCGGGCCATCGGTCGAGCCCAATGCTTGGCCCGCCACGCCTTGACCTGCTCGTAATCGTAGTTAACCTCAAGGAGCTGCCCGGTCCCCAATGACAACACCAGCAAATCCTCCACTCCCCTAACGAAGGGAAACTCCTGCTTGTTATGCAGCACGTGCGTGATCGCCGCCGCCGTCGGGTTGCTCATCGCCAGCCCGCCGTCAACCGCAAGGCACTTGGTCTGACCGTCGACCGACCGCATCGGTACCGGGTCGAACAGACCCGGCTCGGCCGACGTGGCCCGACAAACCTCCCAGAGCCGGAAGTCGAAAGAATCGGTCTCCAAGGCGTCCGCCCTCGAGAACAAAAACGGCGCCGTGCTGGACAAGTCGTAGCACGGGATTAGAACCGGTTTTAACGTGTCTTTAAGCGTCAGGCTCCGGCCTTCCTCGGTGAACATCTCTTTCGCGGCCTTCTCGAACCGGGATGTGACCCCGGTCGAACCGGACTTGAAGAACCGCTTTAAAGACCCGCCTCCGCTGTTGCCGCCCGCCCCTTTATCGCTGTAAAACTTGTTACCCTTGTCGGCCAGGAACTTCCAGGTCTCCTCCGCCTTCATGATCGGGCGGTTCTGGTCCTTGGTCCCGAAGAGCATCGCCGTGAAGACGCCGCCGATCCCCGTCCCCGCCACCACGTCGAAGTAGTCGGCGATTCTCGCGTCCGGGTTGCCGGACTTGGCCTGCAGCGCCACTTCCAGATAGGCCAGGGCCTTCCCGGACAGAATCCCCCTCATCCCGCCGCCGTCTATGGAGAGTATGCAGATTTTGCCACGCTGGTTCTTGATCGCGGAGACGCTGTCGTTTCCGTCGGCGCCGGCAAAAGCGGTGGTGGTCGGCTCCTCGGGGGGCGGAGGAGGAGGAGGAGGAGGGGTGGCGGTGATCTGCCTGGGTATCCAGAGCTGCTGCTTCTGATCGCCGTAGCCGAACAGGAACTTGCTCTCCAGAATTGAGAAGATTTCGTAGCTGAGCTTGTCGGTGTCGATACTGGGTTCTTCTTGCATGTCTAACGTCTGGTGATCGTACTCCATCTTTGCTATTTTCTTCCTTGTTTTCTCGAGCCAGAAAAGGGAAGGGAAGCGAATTCTTGGCTGTGGAGAGGAGGAGGGTTTAGTTAAAGGTTGGTTCTTCACTTCTTTGCATGTAAAGGAGGATTCTTGTTTGGTATGTTTTTCTGGCAAGAGAGGATTTTGGCCTCGACATTAACGCCTATAGTTGCCAAATGTTATTGAAAATAAGCAAAATATGGAAAGTAATTGGTGGATTCTGGATATTCTAACGGGAAGGAAGAGAAGGTTCCAAGTGGAACACGCAAAATGTTGAAAGGAATGTTCAACGAACCAAGAGAAAAAAATCAAACCCAGTATTTATACCTCTTCAAAGAATCAATCTTTTGAAATAGTCAAGGGACCTGGAGGGAGGGAGTAGTATATTAGTAGTACTGTCTTCTTCTGCAGAGAAACCTTTGGTTTGGTTTCAAGAAACTCGCTTTCACTTTGGAAGTGGAAAGTTTGTAATAAACCAATCCTGGGTTTTGATGAAGAGAGAACAAAAGGGAAAAAGAAAAGGAGAACACAGGCTCTTCTCTGTCTTTAAAGGAGTTTCACTTGCCCAATCCCAGACTAACCCTTCTCTGTGTCCCTAGCTAGAGCTATAATATCTATATATCTGTGTGCGTTTTGTGGTGTAGTAGTAGTAGTATCTTCTTAGCACAGAGCACGCTAAAGCTGTGTATAGCTATAGAGCTAATGGATGCATGAAAAGATTAACCAAACACCAAGTCACCACCACAGCTACCCAACAAAATGAGGGGGGAAAACTATACTACCACCACCAGAAAACAAAACACAAAAGGAGCCAAAAGACCACCAGAGATAGAGGTGGAGGAGGCAAGAACACAGCAACTGCAGAGCATGTCTGTTTATAAGCTTTTAAAAAACACATAAACACTTTTCAATTCCCTTTTCCTCTCTCTCTCTCTCTCTCAGCGTTTCGCCATGGTCTACTCCTCTCTTTCTCTCTCCTAATCTTCTTTATATGTGGCCACCTCAACTACATATAGGCCGCCGGGCACCACCTATTTTTAAGTTTTTAACCCCTACAAATCAATCAATATGGGGTCAGGAACAGAATTTTCTCTCTTTTTTTTAAAGGTGAATCTTGTTCATCTAATGTAAACTCCCTATATATGAGATACGGAATATTAACCACTGTTTTACCTCCTCTAATTCTTCCGGTTTGTTCGTTTATTTTATGTGTTGGTATTCCTTTATTCATTTGTGTTGGTTGAGTGGTACTACTAACTACGACAAACCCATCTCTACCTTGCAATTTATTCACTCTCTTTTATGAGGATGGATGGTGATGGGCCAATTTTGGGTAGTTTTTAGTAGCATTCTTCTAGTAAATGAAGCTTGAAACTACTTCCTTATGAGGAACAATGTTTCGTGTCTCACGGATGGATTACACAAATTGGCGAGAAGGTAGTAATTCTTCTACGCGTGAATTTATTGAGAATTAGGCGACATGATTATGATGCATCATTTCCCTTTTAGAATAAAAAAAATGATTGGAAATGATTGGGGAGAAAATTCAGTATTTGACCAGACACATACCAAAATCTCGGCACAAGAAATGATACTGTTGTTATTTGTTTTTTAGGAACCTCAATTAACAAAACAAAAGTACAAGATATCTGCAAAAAGAAAATCAAATGGAGATGAAGGAGAAGCCATTTTCAGGAGTTTAAGGTTTGCATAGATATTCAAAGTCAAAATACAATTGATTTTTTACATAGTTCAATGATTTCTATACCAAGTGATTTTCGCATAATTCAAACTGATAAAAATTATTTCGGGAAAAAACTATTTTTTATTTTGTTTAAACCTTGGCGGAATTATATTTTAGAGTACAACTTTTAAGAGGTTAACTTTTGTTTCTAAAATAGGACGAATATCCATAAAAGCACTCGAGGCTGCCTTTGGCGCCAATCTTTCCTCTGCTTTGCAACATTTCCCGGAATATCAGTTTTTTTGGTTGGTAAGCGTTTTCTGCCTTCTTCAGCGCGAGAAAGTAAATTCTTTCCACAAATACAAGTTTTTTAAGGAATGTACATTTCTTGGATATCAACCAAAGAGAGGTATACTCCTTGTCAAGAAATTGCTGCTTCTTTTTTCTTACTTCAAAGGATAATTGATGAAGGATTTCTAACTGTGTGTTCGACAAAAAAAAGAAAATAACTCTATTTTTCTTTCCTCAAATTAATCAAAGAGATGACATTTTACCACCTTAAATCTTGGCATGCAACCACACGCTATATTAAGATTATTTACATGAAAAAATCAGTTACGTTAGAATCAATGGACCAACCACAAAAGTTTTAGTTTTAGCTAGTTGAATTAAATTGTACTTACATACATGCATTCTGTATGCAAACGAGAAGTCGCGAACCTACCAAATTACGCCATTTATGAATAATGTTACACGAACAAGATTTCATTAATGTATCAATTATACTCATAAAGAAGGTGATGTGCTAATTTAGATCGAAATCATTTTCATGAACCTTTAAAAAGGGAGGTGGTGATTTCAAATAAACTTCTAAGTATTTTGAGACCGAGAGGGAAATATATTAATAATAATCACAAAAACTTTATGCATGAGCTTATGTTATGATCCACTTAATTTCTTTTTAAGAGACAACATTAGGAGATAATTTTAGTCCATCCAATATTTGGTGGTTAGATATGGTGTATGGCATTTAATAGGCAAGTCTTCTTTTTACTCAAAATAATACAAACATTCGTCACCGTCGGCTATACTTACGTGTTGGGCTCATTTCCAGTTTATGGATGTCAAGTTCAACGGTCAAGATACGGTAATCCCACTATTTGTCCGTGATCAACGGTCAAATTTGGATAAACCAGAAATAATTTGGTTTAACGCGTGGGCCACCCCCCAACCCCACCGGAGGGCGGCCAAAGAATGGTAACGCACTATTTCCTCCGGCCCTCACCTCATCAAAGATTTCAACGGCTCTGATTTTCCTCGATTCTCTCTCTCGCTTCTTTATTTTGCTTTTTTGGACGGAATTGTCCCCCCGATGTTAGTGGATAACTTGATTTCCATTCTTTTAAATATTTAATATTTTAACAGATAAAATATATTAATATTTTAGTGTTTATTTATTTCGAGTGTAACGTTTATTGTATCGTCATCTTGGGGCGGCATTGTTACACGTAAATTCTACTCCTGCTCCATTGTAAGATTTGTCCTGTGGCGAATGGAGATTTAAAAAATAAACATGATATAAAAATTAAAAAAATTTATCCTATGATATTTAGACCTAGGTTTTGAAGGCTAAACTCGGTCAATGATAGGTTACTTCCTAGAGTATATTGAACATGTAAAAACAGTGGTTCTCAGGAAAAGCTATGTAAAAAATAGTATAGACGACATTGAATACTGTTTAGTTTGACTAATAGCACAAGTAATAAAGGTCAATTGCTTAATTCATGCTATTTTGGTATTTTTGATGCCAAAAAAGGCCTTTTTGCCTTTTTAATTTAGACTTTTTCTTAGTAACATCAACTTGGGATTATTAGTGCGCGCTATCAACTTTTGATTTAATGAACCAAAAAAATTTAAAACAATTTTAAGATCAATATCACAAGATGAAGGGTGATTTCAAATCAAGATAAACAAGGGAAAACAACACATCAGTTAGTGATTCTTGGCCTAACCTGCAATGGAATCTATCTATACTTTGTTGGAAGAAATGGATGTGGAATTGCCATTGAGTTGATTGAAAGACCTTTGCACGATCCTCGTCCACTTAGCAATAATCTAACTCGTGACGACAAGTTGCTGCTGATAAGCCCAATTATACAAATGTCATCCCAGAAATCAAAATCAAGAATGTTGATTTGATTATACTTGGATGAGGATGATTTAGCTTTTTGGCGTTGATTTTGTCAACTATTATGATAAAGCTCATTCAGAAAATCAATAAAAAGGAAATTAATACACAATTATTATATATTGTTCTTATCATAAAATACAAAGGGGGCCGCATTACATTTTAACAATGTCTTGAAAACTCCTGCAACTTTAGTCCATCTCAAAGGCATAGGGACATTTGAACAACGGATAACCATTAGAAGGAAAGGTATAGATAGAAACAATATAACATTACTCGAAAAAATACCACATGAGAAACACTTGACAAAGTCATCAGTCACAAGATCCAAACTAATATGCTGAAATTGAAATCGGTTCTTTGCACGCAAGCCAAATGTACATAAATAATTTAAAATCTCTTATCACAACTAAATTAAATTAGTTGTGTTCATCGCATGACTCAAAGGCAGCCACACCATTGACAAAAAAGAAGGAAAATCTTCCAAGTAGGTCTATTGCGAGAAGAATACGCAAACCAATTAGTATTAAAAACGAAAAAAATTATGTATGTATGCATATGAAGCATGACGCAATATTCAACCGCTAATTCCATCCCCCCTAAAAAAAGTTTGCCTTAATTGGCTACCTGGCTGTTCAAGTTTCGATAAGAATAAAGCCAATAATTAAAAGAAATTATAAAGATTGAACGTTAAGCTTCCATATTTGATTCGAATTGAGGGGCAAATAATCGTCACATAATGCAAGCCACAGTGGAAGGAAGAGCTCAACTTGTGGAGACGCAAGCAGAATTATATCTATAGCCATCGTTTATTGTGTATTAATTAAATTGTTCCATCAAACGATATGACGATTGAAAACAAAACGATATGATAATTAATTAAGATGAATATATAATATTAATAGTGGACCTCGATATGTGTAAAGTGACTGGCTACAATTGAACCCTGCAATTTAATGTATCTATACAATGTACAAAAAACCATTATTATGGCCTCAATTATTCACAAACTTGTTGCCTAAGATAACACCGGAGACTGAAATAGCATAATTAATTTTCTGGCTTTCAAAATTATTTTTTCTAATATTATCAGACAAAAGTTAGACAAGTTTTTATTAAGTCTCTTTCCTATATATCTTTTCACAGTCGTTATTTTTCACTATCATTGGTTTTGTCAATGCATAAAAGACTGGAAAAAGTTTGTACTGTGGGATAATCATAGGCACTAATACTGGTCTCTTATGAGTCTCTACCCATTCCTTCTTCGTAATCTGATAATCTATGTAGCAAAAGAATTTGTTTAAAGCACTTACTCCACTAATCACGCACTATAATGACCCACTTGTATATCAGAGGAAATAAAGACTATGTCAATAGAAAATTTCTTCAACTCATTTATACTTTATTGACTCCAACGCCAGGCTTACACTCCATATTGTTGTCATGAACCGTGTAAAATGGAAGAAAAAGGGAATCAAAGCAAGACCTGCTAGCAGTTTCTATACTATCTTAAAAAAGCAATAAAATAAAATAAAATAAAAACAGGGTCATATATGCACGTGTGGGCTACTATTAAACATGTTTTAACATGTAGTGAACAGGGAATGGGCTTGGAAATGTGACTTCTTGGGTTGCTTACAGAAACGTAGTGGACAGCTGCAAAAAATACAAGCCATTGAAAATTTGGCAAGCTCACCTGGCTTCTGCTCAATAATTCTTCTGTTGTTTGCCTTATAATGGGTTTTGTATCCCTTACCTCCCCATATCTCTCTGGTCCTTTTCACATTTATATTTAACCCATATCCCTTTATTTTCCTGCCAACTCACTCTGCCTAACCTACTCAATTATATCTTCATCGGCTTCCATGCCGCTTTAGGCTAGGAATTTCAATTATGTTTGGGATTGGTTTTGTTTGAAGCAGAACTGGAGTCGGACATTATTGGTCATATTCGTTTGTTTAAGTTGATTGGGGGGTCAAAGTACATGCAATTCATTTACTACCCAAAAATTTTCAATTATAGTTCAACCACCATGAATCTCTACTGTGTTATTCCATTACACGCTACAGCTTATATTAGGCTTAGGATTCGGCGTCAAACAAGATATTGACCAACAATAACCTTCCTGAATTTATTAGAGTGTCTCATATGAGTTCCCCTTGGCCTTCTGTTCTCTAAATTTGAACAGTTGCAACATATTGGAAATCCTAGTAAAAAGAATCAGTACATTTTCTCCCCTGAAAAAAAATGAGAGAGAGATAAATGGGTAGAATTTATGCATCATAGTGCTGGTGCAGCTGCAGCACCTCCCAAAATATCCGGGAGCTTAAACACATACATGCATGGGCCTAGGCTTGGCTACTGTAGATGGAATCAAAAAATTAGACCACAAACAGATCACCTAAGCATCCTGTCAGTAATGCAATCTGTTCTCTTGGGCCATATCTGCCATCAGATTGATTTGGTCTATATATATAGTGTCCATTATTAATGTGCAGTACATTAAACACTGTGCACAGTACATAATAAGCCTATCCAAATGCACAGAATGCACAGTGCAGGGCCTGTCTAAGGACACATTTAGTGTGTAGTACTTTGCCCAGTTGCAATACTTACAGTCTGCCACTGTTCCCTCGACGTGTATGATCCAAGGCCACGAATGACGAAACTCAAAAACAGCTTCAAAGGTTGTGTTTTTTTTTTTTTTCAAAAATTAACTTTCTAAGGTTGTTGTGTTTTTTTTCCTCCAAAAAAAAAAAAGTGGTTGTGTTTTCGTTGTTGTATGAATTTTTTTTTTTAACTGTGGATCTTAAAGAAAAAAAAATCTCCAGTAACTTTTTGACTGGTTAATGTTATCCAAGTAGGGGTAAGACTAGAAATCCCAAAACAAAAAGACAAGTACTATTTGAAGGGTGTAAATGGGTCGAGTCGAGACTGACTGTGTTAAACTGGGCCCAATTTGTTAAGAAAATATTCGAGTCGAGCAAACTTTGTTTGGACCAGGAGCCCGTGAAATTTGGGTATCCAACTCAAGTTATTAATGGACTATATCTTCTGTTCGAAGTGATCCGGGTGGTGCTCTATAGAGCCCAACATTCAGCCCACTAGCGATCCAGTCGTCAATTTTATGTTTTTTTCCCCTGAAGTGGAGAGAAGAAAATCAAAAGAGAATTTACAAAGACATTGATATCCTTTGGCTTGCAAAACATTTGGTGGACCCATCAATTAGATTCCATGAAGATACACTTCCAGGATATAGGGAGAACTTGCATTGATGAATATCTGTGGTCCATATTCACGCTCATAGATTCCTTCTTTTCTCTGAAGAAATCTCATGGATTCACAGATCATGCATTCATTTTCTTCCTTGTATCTTAAGTCCTACAAGCATACCAAAGTAAACCCATCATGGATGAGAAGTTACCACACAAACAAAAGACTCTGTTTCAAGTACACAATGTAAGAAAACAACTGCCATATCTCTTTAGTATATACTGCTCTTGAAGAACATGCGCATAACTTGCATTTCTTTTTTCTTTTACAGCTGTGGATATCTTCCTTCTGCCTGCAAATGGGGGCAAGAGCAAAAAACATTGCATTCTCAAAGACTTTTTGTAACGATGGCAAAGAAAGGTGATCATGATCCCACAGAAGTAAAGGGAAAAGATCGAGTTGTGGAAACTGAGAAGAAGGGAAGTGTTGCTGGTGCGGCTGCTCTTATTATTGGTACTAGTATTGGTACTGGGATGCTTGCTCTCCCCCAGAAAGTTTCCTCTGCTGTGATTATCTCTATCCTTCTTGCATGCAAAATCATTCTCAATTTCAGTCCAAGCAGACATATATAGATGTGGTTTTCAAGCTCTTTGTGATCCTATGATTATCATGTTACACATGTGATTCCGTCCTGAACATTGATAGAAAGTTCATATTCAAATATGCAACGGATGCTGAGGGGGAATAAACCCGCAAATACAAAAAAAAATTAGAAAATTTTGGAGTGCAAAGTGTCTCTAACAACCAGGACAAGTTATGTGAAGGATGGCATAACACAACATTCAGTTGCTTTATGTGCCCTTGTTTGAGTTTCAAATGAATTGTTCTTTCATCTTATGTCTAATGATTTCAGTAAAGGTCATTGATTCGTATCTCAGATTTAACTAGGATCATTGATTTTTATCCCTGTCCTATTTTTCTAGGCAAATTAGTCATCATCAGAGGTCCATAATTCGAGTTTTAGTAGTGCTAAGAGTTATGTTTACACTGCAGGGATTTGTTCCAAGTTCAATTTGCTTGATACTGTGCTGGGGGTTTCTCCTGATTGAGGCACTTTTGCTTGTTGAAATCAACGTTGGTTTGAGGAGGAAGAAATGGAAAAGAGAGGATGACAATGAATTAGAAGTTATATCTATCAGGAGCATGGCCCAAGAGACACTAGGAGACTGGGGAGGAACGCTAGCCACCTTAACCTATGTTTTCCTGGGGTACACTTCCATGATTGCTTATAGTTCCAAGTCAGGAGAGATCCTATTTCATTTGGTTCATCTTCCAGAATCTGTTGCTTGCTGCCTCTTCACTGCTATCTTTGCACTGTTAATCTCTGTTGGCGGAACTCGAGCGACTGATCAAGTCAACCAATGGCTCACCGTTTCCATGATAGGTACACTGCACAATGCCTACAAACTGAGATGTTTGGAATGCTTATGAACTCTGATACAAAGTGCCTTCATACCTTTAAAAATATGTGGTCCTTTAAATCTCAGATGTTGTCATGAGCAAAGGAAGGATTGCTTGCTCTAAGAACTTACTCTAAAATCTATATCCATTACTGGACAAGGCTGTAAATTGCTAACTGTGAGAAAGGATTTGATGCACAGGTTTGCTAGTGGTTATTGAGGTGCTCATTATTGTGTTTGGAGGGTGGTCTGGATTGGAGGGAGGTGGAGACTGGGGAAAAGTTCCTGATACAATCCCTGTGATGGTCTTTGCATTAGTGTATCATGATCTTGTACCTGGTAAGTATGAGAAACGGTCTATTGAAAGTCACACACACTTAAGCAGAACATATTCGTTTTTATGATCATATTCATATTCCTGCAGTACTTTGTGCTTATCTGGGTGGTGACCTTGCACGACTAAGGGCTTCACTTATCCTTGGCAGCATTGTCCCATTGTTGGGATTGCTTGTTTGGGATGGAATAGCACTTGGCTTTTCGGCCCAGGCTGATCAAAACGCTGACCCTGTTCAGTTGATGATGAGGTAATCCAACTCTGGTAAAATCTGTCAATATCTAAGATGTCTTTAACAATATTCTAGTAATAAGTTAACAAGGTTATGAAAACATGCATCTCCTCCATATCCAGCAAATTGCAGAACATTTATATAAAAAGCAAAATCGGTGAAGGATTCATCAGTTCACAAGAATAACGCAGATGCTTGTTTGTCAAACAAAATATACCTTTCCACACTCATCTTTCTTACTTTCAGTTAATCATAAAGAGAAAATATCCTAAGCCTCATTCTCATTGTATCAGTGTGCAATGGAGCGGGGTGTCACACATGGTAGAGGCCTTCTCGCTTCTAGCTGTAGGAACATCAATCATTGGCACCCTCCTCGGCTTTTCTGAATTCTTCAAGGAGCAAATCAAGAACCAGTCCTCGTATTCAAACAGCAGCGGAATATCTCAGGCAAGATACTAAAATTTTTCTCCTTCATTGATTCCACGAAGATTGTAAGTAATTTCTGATACCATTACCACATAATGTAAAATCATTACAGGAACCAAAGGAGCTCTTTGGGCTGGAGAAATGGTGGAGAAGAAATACGATCAATTTCCTGGCTATGGCACTTGCAATTGCTCCAACCCTTATTGTCTCAACCACTGTGCCAGATGCTTTCTCTGCTGCCACAGATATAGCTGTAAGTTAAGGCTGCTTGGGATGTAGCAGTCTGTAGCTTTCATAATCTAGAAAAGTTGATGTTCAAAAAAAAAATAATCTAGAAAAGTTGGTTACTAAGAAAACTTGAATTGCATGACCAAGTGAAATGAACAATAAAAAGCTTTTTGATGTCAGCCTTAATACAACTGCAATGAACAAAGACATTTCCATTGTAACCGTTGAGGAAAAGTCTTATTCTTGACAATTTTACTGTTCAATAGGGAGGCTACTGCATGACGATCCTTTATGGAGTGCTCCCGCCAGCTATGGCATGGGCCACACGCAGCAAAGAACAGGGTGACTATGATCAAAAGGTGATGATATCAAGAACAAGGCCTGAGCTTCTTGGTGTAGGCATTTGTGCTTGTGGAATAGTTGTGGAGCAGATATATCAGGATTTCCTGACATTGCATCCTTAACAAGGATGATCACAACACTTGACACACCAGATGTGAATGGCTTTCATTTTTCAGTCAACTTGCCAATATATGTAGAAAGGATAGATGCAGTATAATGAGAAAAAACACATGGAACTTTTCCTTGCACAAAATCCATGAACTCAAATGGCACCCTCAAAAAGTCAAGGTCATTGGTCTTTGGTTCGCGAGTGACTGGCTGATCGGAGCTGTTTCTATTTTACTGGACGTACGTGCATGGTGCTCCGGATACACATCTTGAATTCGTGGCATAGGCAAGTTAATCTAATGCTTGGCTTTGTTTATAACAGTATTACTTTATTAAAATTTTGTATTAAAAAGCATATAATAGGAATACCTGCATTTCCATACTCCTGCTCATGCCCTGACGTTCAGTTATTAACTCAAGGTTGAGATGTAACCTAAAATTTAGAAAATTATTTGTGAAAAGAATACTAGACAAGGAAAGAATAATCTGCTTGACCAATCCAACACAGGGTCGCCTAAGAATTTCTGTCCAAGTGAAGCCCTCTAGCTTCATTAGGCAGTGACAAAAAGGAAAGGGATAAACCAGAGAGTGGTTCTACAAAATGGACCGTAAATAAGGTTAATTTATTACATAAAGCAACATTATCGAAGTATAAGTCATAAAAAAATATTATAGAACATACATGCACTCTCATCAAGGCGGAACCTCCCAACATCTCATGAAAAAGGCAGTACAATCAAAAGAGAGTATCAGACACATTTTAGCCAAACAGGCACGCAGGATCCTAGTTCTTCACAGTTGTGACATGCTTCAGAAGCATCTGTACAACATCATGGGATATTCTTGAAGCCTCATTCTTCAGGTGATGGATCTTTGCATCAGTTTCCTGCTCCAGCCGCTTCACATTGGCACCAGAGTCCCCGCTACTCTGATTACATGAAAGAGGTTCTGTGTCAGTTTCTAGAGTTCCAGAAATCTAGTGGAGTAGCAAAGATTGTGAACTAAGTAAAGAAAATAAGGAAAGAAACAGATTGTGAAAGCATATCCATCAGCTATCCGAAGGAGGGGTTATTGTTTATAATCCATATGGACTCCAATAGCTAGTAAGAGATTCAAGTAAAGAAACCAACAGTTGCAAATTTTGTAGATTTTATGCTAACGTTCCTAATGGACTAAAACCAGCAGTTAGATCTGTGATTGCTGGTGTATCTTAATTGACTTAATATGGATGAAGTTGCAATGATGATTCATTCCTTGCACTCTTACCTCTGCAAGCTTCCTCTGAAAGTCGGCCTCCATTTGAGCACGGAATTCAGCAATGTCCTTTTCAGCCTCTTCTTTAGCTTGTTTTAGCCTAGCCATTTTTGCTGGAGAAAAAAGTAGATAAGTTATGGAAACAACACATTTAAGATAGCATTACAAAAGCAATCGGAAAGACACAAAATCTCTCTACTTTTCCATGTTTATTTAGCTACAAAACATAATATATATGATCCAAGAAGCATAAAAACTTAGATGGTGCCCTGGGACGATGAAAAGTTTCCTTTCAGTTCATGTTTTACATATCAAATTTGAGCATTAAAATGGCCATTCATAAGTTAAACTGGTCCTATAATCCAGGTCACAGTTATGTTTCATTGACCTAGAAAAGTCAAATTGCACTACCAATGAGAATAAAAATGATATCCTGCCACAGCTCAGGAATTCAAGACAACTACAGACAATTTAAGTGATGCAAGGCCGGAAAGCTCAAACCTCCATCATCCCATCAAAACCCAGAAGTTATGTAACCTTTGTATGTGTGTCTGCTGTTTCTCCCAACCCCATGGGTAAACAGGAGTTCATACAAACACGCACAAAAAACACAAAGTGGTTGCATAGTGGAGTCAATTGCATTAGAAAGACATAGCAATGCAAGGGTGACATCACACATCAAGTACTTTCATCTCATGACTACCAAACAGGTTATTACTTCGCCATAGCAATCAATATCATGTAGTTTTCTTCGATAAATGGAGGGCCCTTGGTAAATTTATGAAATACATTACATTTACATACAAAAGGATGAAGATTTAAAGAGGGTGAAAAAAAAGGCCTAACGAAGCGCTTACCGTTTCTGGCTGAATTGACAATATGCTGAGCCTCTTGCTCCGCAGAAAGCAGAAGCTGAATACCATTTTGACTGCCCCTGCTTACGTCCATTATCCTGGGATCTCTGATACCTCACTAAGGAGAAGAAAAAAGCAAAACATTTCAACTGAAATTAGCAACGGATAATAGGAAAATCAAGCTGACAATTTTCGTATGTTATCCCTCAACTTCCGCTTGTCACAAGCAAGGGGAAATAATGGTTTTCTTTTTTAATTTTCTATAGGAAGAAGATCCAGATGGATAACAGACAGAAATTAGAAGGGAAAGAAGAAGACATAAACAGAGAGATCGTATGCGAACCAGTAATATCTTATAAATCTAAGCAGATTTACAAAAGAAAAAAAATTGAGCAAACTATGGCCTCTTAATAACACTAAGGCAACAATCAATCAGGTAAAGCCCGCAATCAAACCATTCCATTATCTCTATGGACTACTAAACAAAAGAACCAAGTTTCAAATTTCTTCCAATCACTACACACAGGAACACA
The DNA here is from genome assembly GCA_028386065.3 of Turnera subulata. Lineage (NCBI taxonomy): Eukaryota > Viridiplantae > Streptophyta > Magnoliopsida > Malpighiales > Passifloraceae > Turnera > Turnera subulata. The sequence continues at coordinate 39,923 of JAKUCV010001367.1, forward strand.
TTCCATTGCATTGCCTGATCACACTGATCCTACAAAATCTGATCCAACAAGACTGCAACTTTACAGAAATTCATACAAACAGAAGTAGCGCGGGACACCAACCAAGCAAACCCACCAACTTCAAACAAACAAACCCATCATATCCGGATCCGACCCATTACCATTCGTGACCCGGAAAACTCCACAACCAAGCTTTAGACTGATGATCCTTTCATAATGACTTGATGTGCATAGTTTACAGGAAAAAAAGATCAAGTAAAAAGAGTAATAGAGACCCATAAACGAAAAAGATCTGAAGAAAGGTAGAAACTTTGAGTGGACACAAGTAGAGGGAAGGGAAGAGCAATAGCAGAAGATCTAGCAAAATCGAAGACAGGAGTCCAGAGAGATAGATAGAGAGAGAGAGAGAGAGAGAGAGTTACCTACGGAAACGGGGGTGTGTGTTTGGTCAATCAAAGAGAGTCGATAGATGTCTGTGAGAAGTTTCTGCGGTTGTGTGAAATTTATTTGGGGGGCCAAAGTAACACGTTGTCGGTCTCGCTGGTCACTCCCCCAGAGTAAAATTATTGTACGTACATTCATAATATTTTTTTTTGGGTAAAAAACTGTATATTACTGAAAATAAAACTTTAGTAAATAAAAATTTCCGTTAAAAAATAATTTATTTTCCAAGCTCTTCTTGAAATTTGAGGATCATATGACTTCTGCTATGGCCCCTTTTTCTTCACACAAATTATTATGCGATGCGAACATATGAATTTAATCCTCGTTGGTTCAATTTTTTTTTTCTCTATTCCTGAAAATTTACTTTTAATACAAAATCAAAACCTGATGAATCGTCGCATCTATAGAAGTTCGTTAAAAGCAAGCTGGATAAAGCACATACCAATAATTCCCAAATATTTCCATCTCTAATTAGGTTTTTTTGTGCTCAGCCCAAACATGTTAAATAAATTTTCGGTTTATACTCAGAAACAAATTTTAAGATTTTATTTTTGGAAAACCTCGCTGAATAAATCTCGAAAATGACTGATGGTCCTAGTTGTTTCAAAATTTCAATCAACTTTAACAATCGGCAGACACCCAAAATATATCAATCGGTGCATCCTAGGCCAGCAAAGATGAATTGGCCCAATTGGGTTCAACCCAGGCCCTGGTTTCATTTCGTAGTATAATTTGGACAATATCATCTGGTTTCTTATTAGGAGCTACAATCTCTTACAGCAAATCTAATTCACCATACATAAATTAAAACTCACAAATCACCACTACAAGCAAAAAACACTTCAAATTTAAATATTTCCTCCCAAACAAAAATTCCTGATGACCATAAGTCCAGAAAAAAAAAAATGCCTGCTCAAAGAGCTGGTCTTCTTGCCTGACGTGCCAACCGGGATCTTTTGATGTTATACCGACGTTTCTTGTACACCATTCCACCAAACACAAGCAGGCCAGCTCCTGCCAATGTTCCAATCGCTACTCCTGCCTTCTGTCCACCACTCAGTCCACTATTTCCTTTGGATTTGACACCATCAGGTGTAGGTTGTGGAGTTGGTTCAGGTTTTGGAACAGGTGGTGCAGGCACCGGCGCAGGAACTGGAACTGGAATAGGTACTGGAACTGGAACTGGAACGGGCACGGGTACTGGTGCGGGAACTGGCACCGAGACTGGAGCAGGAACTGGTACGGGTACTGGCACAGGGACTGGAGCAGGAACTGGTACTGGAGCAGGAACTGGTACGGGTACTTGAGAGGTGGCGAAATGTGTATATAAGAAACATAAGAGGATGATAAGGAAAAGATTGATATGCTTTGCCATTATAAATAAACAGAACTTGAAAATTGAGAGGCAAGTTAAAGAGTGGAGGGCACTTGGAAATTTAAGCTTATGTAACAATGTTTGAGGAGGTGGAAGTTGACTTGGAAGTTTCCAAGTAACTAATTGGTAAGAAAGCTGCAATACGGGCAAGAAGAAAGGATTAATATGAAAACCGTACGTCGATGATATAGAAGAAGGCAGATGGAGACAGCAAAAGCATTGTGTAAATCGTCTGTCGATGATATAAGTTCGCGACACAGCTAGGTTGCCGGCTATACTATATATTTTGTAGGCACTAATAATTCCAATCCAAGCAGAAAATGCTATGCATTTTCCTTGCAGTGGGTGGTGACCTCTCTTGGTAAAAGAAGGAAATGTGGTCTTACACTTTTAGTGTTGAATTCTCAAGTCATTGCATATTGACTTTGTCCAAGCAGACTGCTCTTCTCTTTAATTGCCCCATAGTTCGGGCAAGAAAATGTATAAACTTCTTTGTAGACTTCTGTTGCTATTGACCAAAAAAAATGCAACCTGCGTAACTCCATTCCTGTAGCTACTATATGTCCAGTTAGACACCATCTTGTGCTTGGCCCAACTTGTAAGCAACTTGGTTCCGCTAAAGCAAGTCTCGTGTTCGAGTTCGAGACGCGTTTGAGACTCACCCGCCATAGTCATGTGCGCGATCAAGCATTTAAAGATGTGGCGAGAAAAAAGAAGTCTGAAAATCCCTAGCAAGTTAGATCTGTTCCCAATCATCTGGAAATAAAGAGCCATACAAGAAGACAGACTTTTATTGAAGAAAATAAACAGAGTTTTTGACTATGGATGTTTTTCTCATCCTGTAACAACATAAAATTACAAGGAAAATAGCCGTAAACATTTTACTTAATTAGTTACAAGTAGCGTTTCATGAACGTTCCAAATATTCTTCCACTGCCCGTGTCCCCAAAGCTGTGTAATAGAAGTCTGACAATTTCTTGGACATTGTAACTTCCTGTTTCTCGAACTTACCTTCGAGAATCTCCTTTGCAAATGACTAACAGCAGCACATAAGACACAGATGATATAGTAGTTAGCATCGGACCAAGGATCTTTCAGTATTAAAGGGAAGCCTAGACATGAATTAAAGTATGGTTGGGTTGGATGAAATGGAATGTGATCAATGGCATAAATGAATCTAACATTGTTAAATTATACAGCCAAAGCTTAGACCAGAGTAAATTAAAGATTACCTGAATACCGCTTGAGGTCAATCGGCCGTTATATCTTTGTACAAGATTATTGTCATCTTGATTGTAAGCCAAAACCTGCATGATCATAAGTACTTCAATGAGAAACTAATGATTCTCATTTTTTCTGTTTCTTTTTCTTCAGAAATAGCTGTGATTGGAAATACTCACGGTTGGAGAATTATCAGTCACACCAAAGACATATGCTTGTTGTGCTCCAAAGCCATCCACATCAGCAAAGATAAAGAGAATCTTGAAGCAGCAAAGTAGCATAATCAATACTACTATAAGGAAATAGTTATCTTTTTTCATTCTTGTAAAAGGTTTCGTATGGGAAGTATAAATGTGATGATTACCTTTCCCTGGAAAGCATATGCTGCCTCTTCAAATATGTTTCTGGCTTCCCATGAATCTCTAGGCGCAAAAAGCCATAACTGGAAGGAATTAAATAGAAATGTTAATCTAAGCATGAAGCGTTTCGATGACATAATGAGATAAGTTATAACATGATCTTACCTTTTTCAATGGATCGTCAAAGATTCTTGAAGCATCTTCCTCTCTAAAAGTGATAACTGAAGGAACCCTGTAGGTAGATACAAAGTCGGATATTTCTGTTCTGGTGAATGGACCATCTGTTGATGAAAACAGGCGAGTAAATGTGTGACTAATGGTCTGGTGGATTGATAGTTTGTTCGATTAAACTATTAAGCCATATTGTCATGAAACTAACCAAAATTAACAATGCGCCAACCATTTGGAGCATTCCTTTTGAGCATAACCAAAGCAGGGCGTTTGATTTCTGGGTCTATGTGGAATGACTGTGCAACATCTGCATCTGCAGTTTGATAGAACTTGACATCAACGTGCAATTTTGAGGCAGCAGAAACTTCCACGCTATCTGGACCCTGTTGCAGGAACGAACTTGATAAAGCACCAAGCATCCATAATTTTAAGAAATAGTGCAACATATTACCACTGTATGGTCAAGGAAGGAGACTCTAAAGTACCTCCAAATTATCAAGGAATGCCATTATCATCATGGATTTATCAGCCAATATCCGCTTGGCCTCCACAGTTGTTTCTACATTTTGAGTAACAACATCCATTTTCTGCTTTATCCAAGTCACAATGGCATCACTGCAGTGTAACTAGCCACGTTCAATTCAATGGGATATCCACAATAAAGCATCCACAAATATTCAATGAACTCATCAGCAAACAAATAACTACAAAAAAGACTCGCCTGGTTCTCTCATTAGAAGCATCATAATAAACCTTTTGATCTCCACCAATCAAGAAGATCATAGTAGGATAAGCCTTTATCTCGTATTCTCTTGCTAACTCTACCTCAAGAGTACAATCGACTTTCGCAAGCACGGCTTCATCCTTTAGCAAGGTTGCTGCTGCTGCATATGCTGGTGCCAACCTCCGACTCCAATAGCACCATGGTGCATAGAATACCAACATCACATACCGATTCTTAGCAAGAAAATCACTAATATTCATCCTTGTTAGCACCACCACATCCTTCTCATCAACCAGCTGTGGCTTGTCTTCCAAGGAGCTCTCCACATCATTATGTACAATGTTGGTCTCTCCCTTGTTTGACCACAAGCTCTCTTCATGATCGCTGAGAGCATTCGCCACTGGCTGGTCATCGGACCAGGAGCTATGTAAAAAATCATCAAATTCATTGTTCAGTTGACTGTTGGGCTGTGGTCTCTTCACATGGTTCTTGAAAAAGTTAATCACTGGGTTGACCGTCCATGACCATGAGAAACTATCATGGTCATCAAATTCATTTGCAACTGTTTTGTCCATAGGCATCATGCTTTTCTCATGATCGTTGAATTTATCCGCAACTGGCTTGTCCAGAGGCATCCTGATCAGTTGATTCGAGCTCTCCTCGCCATAATCAAATTTACTGACCGGTGAAAGCAAAGGGCTCTTGTGCATGGATACAAAGTCAGATAAGTCTGAGCTAGTAAATGGACCATCTGTTGGAGAGAAGAAATCATTTATTCTTGGTTACAAAGAAGAATAAAATTTTAATGAAAGTGAAATTGAAGTGTAAGCTAAAGCACAGGCATATGCAAATGCATCTCTTGATGAAACTAACCATAGGGAATATGGCAGTGATTTCCACTAAAACTTTCCCTTCTCATCATGAATAAAGCAGGGCGTCTGATATGTGGATCAATTTGGAACAACCTTGCAACGTCAACATTAGCAGTTCGATACAAATTGACTTCCATATGATCTTCTGAGACTGCTCTTAGCACATCACTTTCCGGACCCTGTCAGGAAACGGAACTAAATGGTTATATGACCATTGGCTGACTGTAAAAGTAGGTTCATGTCGTGCCAGGGTAAATTGGAATCAAACTGGAAAAATAATCTGGCCCAGAATCAAAATGTACATGAATATGCTTCCCCTCTTGGTAAACAACGCAGTGCAACATATGTATCTGAACAGAAAGAAAAGAGAAGTACAATCAAGTGGGAATTAATTAGTACCTCTAAAGTGTTGAGGACTCCCATTACTAGCACAGCTCTATGAGCCAATAGAAGTTGAGCTTCCTGTGTTGTTGTTACAGTGTGAACAGCAGGGTTCATTCTTGAACGAACCCAAGTTGCAATAGCATCTCTGCAGTGTATGTATAAAGCATGAGTTGAAGATAAAAAACTAAACAAAAAAGTTTCATGGTTCTTCAGAAAGTAAAGGTTACCGAGTCCTTCCTTCAGAAGCCGAATAAAGAACCTTTTGACTTCCTCCAATCAGTAAATACACAGTAGGATACTCCTTAATCTCGTACAACTTTGCCAGTTCTGGCTCTTTAGTAGCATCAATTTTTGCAAGCACAACTTCATCCTTGAGAATAGTAGCTGCTGCAGCATATTCTGGTGCCAACTTTTGGCTCCAAGTGCACCAAGGAGCATAGAAATTGAGCATCACATACCGATTTCTGGCAACAAAACCACTAAAATTCTCTATTGTCAGCACCACCACATCCTCTTCATCCACCAGTACCGGCTCGTCCCGCCATGAGCTATCCACATGGTTGTTTACAGGATTAGCAATAGCTTTGTCTGGCCATGAAGTCTCCAAATCACCGGGGAACATGTTCATCATTGTCTTTTCTAGCCTCAAGCTCTTCTCATTACTGGAAACAATGTCCATAGGCTCCTCTGGTAAATCACCGATCATTGCGTTTTCTGGCCATGAGCTCTTGTCTTGATCACTGAGACCAGTAACCACTTGCTTTTCTGCCCTCATTTTGTCATCATCAAAAGGGTTGGCTGTTGGAAGAGATTTAAGTGCAGATATAAATTCAGATATTGTAGATCTGGTAAATGGACCACCTGCAGGGAAAAAGCAAAGGAGGACGTGCAAGTAAAGGTCAGAATAACAGTACAAAGTCTCCACCTTCAGAGTTCAGACAATCTATCAACAACACAGTTGTGAAACTAACCATAGGAAAAATGACTACTAGCAAACTTTCCATTAATCTTTCTCATCACTGCCAAAGCTGGGCGGTTGTCACCAATGTGCAAGAACCTAGCAACATCAGCATCAGTAGTTATGTAGAAGTCGATATCTAGATGCTGTTTCGATGCAACATACAGCTCCTCAGTGTCTGCACCCTGTCATTTGTAGGAAGCAGGATTCAGTGACTAGACAGGAAACAGCAAATAAGCAGAACTACTTCAAGTGTTCCCTGAATTGTTCCCATGTTTATAATCTATAAGAGCATGAATAACACCAAGTTTCCAAGTTTATGCCTTTTGCTTGAGATTTTTTTTTTTTTTCACCAGAGAAATATTGACATCGGAAAAAGAAAAAAAGTACAAAAGACTCTGATTTTACAACCCTGAGATTAAGAATTCAAATCGTAGGTGATATATTTTGTGTCTGGCATATAACAAATTGCTTTTCAATCTACTCTTGGATTTAGAACAGTAATCATCATAATAGTCATTACATTGTACATATCTCGTCCATGAAGAAGAAATTCATGTAGGAAAAACTATATCATCCAACTTATAAAAAATGAGGGACGCCATGAACAAAAAAAAAAGGGGCTCAATTCAGTACCTCGAAACTGTAAAGAAATCCTACTACGATGAAAGATTTAGCAGCCAATATACGTTCAGCTTCCTCCACTGTTTTTACAGTTGGAAGAGGGTTCATTTTCTGCCTCACCCAGGCTGCAATAGCTTCTCTGCAATGCATCAACAGCAACAGCAAGTATTTCCAATCAAAGCAAGCCAAATCTAAAATAAGACAAAAAGAAAAAGAAAAAAGAGAACAACATTTTCACATTTTGTACAGTCAAAAGTTAAAACAAATTAAAACATAAAGACTCACCCTGTCCTTTCATCGTAATACACACCACTGCCTTCTCCATTGACAAACATCATAATTGTGGGATACCCTTGAATATGAAACCTTTTTGCCAACCCAGTTTCCGCAGTAGCATCCACTTTTGCAAGAACTGCTTCCCCATTAAGGAGACTCGCAGCTGCTTCATAATGACGCCGTAACCTGTTACTCCAATAGCACCAGGGTGCATAGAAGTCAACAAGCACATACTGATTTCCGGAGACAAAATCAGTGAAGTTGTCGTCCGTCAGCACCACCACAAAGGAAGTCCGGCGGTCATCATCATCCACCGGATTTGGCTGCCGGGTTATGCTCCTCCCGTTGAGCAGTGTCCTCGCAGGAGGTAAAGTGAGGGTGATCGTTTCTTGGTGGTGGTGATGGTCATGGTTGAAGACGTTGACTTGGTAGAAGTATTGGTCAAAGAAGGACAGGGCTTTTGCAAGAACCGATGGGGAGGACAGGTAGGGGTCAGGAGGAAGAGAGGGAGATGTGAAGTATGTTATGGCGGAGAAGACAAGGAAGTAAGTGAAGAGGAAGAGGAGAGCTCTTGTAGCTATTTTTGCTATAGTTGTGGAGGACATGGTTCGTGAGGAAATGTGAAGGGAAGAGGAAGGAAGTGTAGAAGAAGAGAGTAGCCTTCTTATTCTTCTTCTTCCTCTTCTCTTGACTTACAAGTTAAAAGGAGGGAAATTTCTTGGTGCGTTTTTTTTTAAGTAGAGGAGTTGACTTGTTGACTTTATCAAGCCATTGTGAACTGTCGTCCACATGCATTTGCTATCGTTGTCTCACTTTGTAATTGGTTGAAAAGTTCTATGCTGCCTTAGGTTTAGACAATTGTCCAATGGTTAATTTCTTTTTGTCCCCTTGGTTTTAAGAAATCAAGAAAAAGAAAAGTCTATTCTTGGATTTTATTTAGGTTGATGTAATAATTGTTGGTTTTGCATCGGACTAGAATTTAACAATACCTATAGGGTCCGTTTGGTATCTATTTCAAATAGGAAATGAATTCAATTTTTAAAGATATTTTTGTCCATATCTAGTTGTAATATCAAAATGAAATGTTATAACAAAACTATAAATATACATAGACAAAAACCAAAAATATTTTTAGGAATTAAATTCATTTTCTATTTAGAATTGATGCCAAATAGTGGGTAAGATCTGCTAAGTTGATTTGCACTACAGGCCCGTGATTTGATCAATGCATCTTATAAACAGTCTTTCTAAGGATTTAGAACTGCCATTATATTATATACATTTTACTAATAAATGGTAAGTAACAGTTGATTTTTTTGTCGCCAGATAATTAGATTCTCCTCCAAATTCCATGTGAAAGAAGAAAACTGTACAATGGATGATATGGCATGTATAAGTTAGTGTGTCCATACCCGCTTTAGTCTTCACAGAATCTTTGAATCAACTACTGGAAACAAGAGCTCTTCTAATTCAATGCTTTCTTGATTACCTCCAACATTTCTGATGCCTACATGGAGTAGAGAGGATACCACTATCGATCAAAAAGCTTAATGTATCTTGGAAACCAGTGAAGATGAATTGAAATAAGGAGAGTTGGGGATGCTGGGACCATATTTCCACTTAACATTCTGTATGAAGCAGGGCAATATAATAAAAGCACTGCACTTCTGTTCTCTTATGAGATCATGGAAATAGGATGCTTAACCTCAAAATACTGTTGCAGAACAGGCAGATGGTACTTTAATGTCTGGAATATCTTCTCAAGTATGTCTTGAAAAACCTCCACTTGATCACCTAGAAGATCCACCTATGAAAAAATTCCGAGGGAAAACAAACATTAATTAAGGAGCTGCAGAGAATCTGCACTCCACTTTTGGCATATGGTCCAAGTATTTTTTATTTAGACACAAGTATGTGTATAAAACAATAGATCTTTGATGTAGCAAAAAACCTCCTCTTCAGCCATTCTGAGACTCTCGCATCTCCTCAGGAAAGCCTGTCTATAGAGCCATTCTTTTCTCTTTAGTGAGGCAACAGCTTCGGCTAATGGGTCTAAGTAGTGTATTGCTGCTTCTAACCTGCAAGTATTACAGTGCTCAATCGTCAAACTCCACTTAAATCTATAACAAAATTGGGATAAACACAGGCCAAGTAAGTATGTATCAAGTTGTTGCTGATATGGACATGCTTTTGCAAGAGCATTACTCATGGGGCTATCTTGCTGATGAAACATGCTCAAATGCAATGGTTATTCCATTACTTGATGGAAAAAACGTACCTTGAAATGTTAGGCCCTAACTTTTCTTCTACTCTGCGCTCAAAGTCCACAAATGCTTGAGATAATTCCATGATAGGTTTGAATGCAGACTCAGGAATGGTAACTTTTAACTTTTCATCTTCTTTGGGTTGCAACAAGGAGAGCTCCAAATTTCGCACAGGTTCAATAGGAGCCATTTGATCATCTACTATGCCTAACCTACATCTCAGCTCACTCAAAAGTTCCTTGCTCACAGCTACCTGCTTCAAAGCTTCCCCAACTTTGCTACTGATCGAAATGGCAGTGCTTTCCATGCCGGTCAATAATGTTCGAAAGGTCTCAGGCTTGTCCAACTCTATAAGTTTCAGGCCCTTGTCAGAATGTGCAGTGTGAATCCACACATCAGTACTTGGAATTTCTGTGAAATCCTCAAATGCAGTGAACTTTTGTGGTGATTCTTCTTTTTGAAACAAAATACTCTCATCATCAGACTCCAGATTTCTGTGCAATTCACTGGCATAAATGAAATCTTCTGAGATTCTGAGGTGTTCCCGAGCTTGGATATCCCCGTAAGTGTTACTAGCTCCTTTCGCTGCCTCAACAACAACGATAAGATAAATTTCTTCACGAATGAGACACTCCATATTAAAAGAATCTATCTGTCCCTTCCACTCCCTAAACATCTCTTTAAGAAAAACCTTGCAGACCTCCTCCTGCAATGAAGATTCTATAGACTGAAATGATTCACTACTCATAGGGAAGCCACAAACACAATTCTCTATACTTTGTAATGCTTTGTATTTGCTTTCTGTTTGATTAGCTAGGCTTACTGTATCTTTGATAGTTTCTTCAGTCACAATTGAAAATATCTTTTCCTCAACGAGACTTTCAACATCATATGTTTCTGCAGCCTCATTCCAATGCTTGCACACATCTCTAAAGAAGACTATGGATATTTCCTCTCTCAATGCTCCCTCTACAATTTTTTCTTCCAAGCAATTGATTCTCTCCATTGCCTCTACAATTTTTTCTTCCAAGCAATTGATTCTCTCCCTTGCCTCCTGGCACTCTATTGATGCAGAGGAAAGATTAGAGCCCAACTCCTTCACAGCCTCACCAAAAACAAGACTGTATATTTCTTCTCTATTTCGTGCTTCGATTGCAACAAATTGATCTTTTTCAATACACTGATCAGTCATTTCCTTCATAAGATGTTCATGCATAGCATCTCTAACCTGGATTTCCAAATCATAAGCATTTAATTGACTCCAAAAATCGAATACTAGGCCTTCCAAAAGAATACCATAGGTGTCTTCATATAGAATGGCTTGCAAATTTGCATCTTCTTTCTCTTGTTTCAACTTTCTTATTTCACTTTGTAGTTCTTCATTGGCCCTATGGGAGCGAGGGCTTTTACTCAGTTTCTCCCAAACCGCATCTAAAGAGTCAATCTGTGACTTTGCCCACTCTGTTGTATTAGGTGAGGAAAATGATGTTTCTGCTGCAGAAATTTCATTACTGTTCTCCCCCTGGTCAGACCCCAAACTTTCACCTAGTTGCACATTCCAGTTTATTAGTTTTTCCAATCTTGCAATAACTTCTCGTGTCCTCTGAAGATATCTTGGCGGATCCTTTTCTTTCTTACACTGAGGAAATCCTGGCGGATCCTTTTCTTTCTTACACTGAGGAAATCCTTTCTCCTTGATAACTTCCGGCTTCCTCTTCACCTCCATGTTTTTCCTTCGAATAATAGACTCGTGACCTTTTACCAGCATAGCAACTCTGCGAACCCTATCATTTTCTGGATTTGCTTCACCAAGTAGGATTGTTTTCTCTGTCTTCACATCCGTCTTTGGTATGACATCCTCAGGAAGTCTATAGTTGTGTCCTAATGAAGAGCTTCTTTTCACACTAAACTTGGGCTGCTTCTCTTCAAGATTGCTTTGAGGTGTGGCAAGATTATCTAGTTCTTCATGCAAGCATTTGATCTCTTCCATCAAACCTGACAAATCCTTGCTCAATCTAGCGGAGACTTGCCTCTCTCGCCTCTTAACTTCCGAATTGAAATCCTCTTTTGTATCGCGAATAAAACCTTTGATCAAGATAGCCATTGCATCCTTTTCAATCATCCACCTAAATTGTTGGTCTTTAAGCTCCAATTCAATAGCACTATGCATCCTTCCAAATGCTAGATCCATAGTTTCTTTCAAGATATTAATGTCATTGCTCATCTGCTCCATCTTTATGCAGTCAAAACTCTGACTTCTCCTTTTGTAGAAAATTCTCTTGTCAGGATCAAGCTTTCGTTTAATATTCCAGACCTGTTGATCCACCGAATTCTTCAGCTCAGAGAATTCTTCCCTGTCCTCCTCACCTCCCTCACCTTTTGTTTTCTCTAGCTCAAGATTTGCACGTAAGGAATTCATTTCCCTCTCCGTGTGTTCCACTGCTTGCCTCAGCTTGGATTCATTCTCTAATCTCTGTGTCAGCTCTCTATCTTTCTCTGAAATGGCCAGCTCCAATTCCCTGAGCCGGCCCCGAAGACGATCCCTAATCTCTGCCAAATCGAATAAAGTCTCTTCGTCGCTGCTCTCAAGACTGCTATCTGCTTCTTCTTGTACAAATGTCAAGCACCCTTCCAATTGCATGACCGCCAGCTCGTAGAACTTTGACATCTCATTTAAACGAGCAATGACCCCTTGCTTGGAGTGCACTCTTTCGTGTGCTTTGTTCATTGCACACTGCAAAATCCACATCATTGTGGAATCTGCAATCGATGTTTTAAATCTGCCACCTTTGCCAAGTACCTCATCCATTTCTCTCTATAGAGCATGTAATGGATAAAAAGACAAGAAAAGTATGCTTTAAGTTTCTTGTTGCATGGAACTACAATACCAATCTATCCACTCGATTGAATGTGCATAACAAAGGGAAAAACAAAGAATCTAGAATTTGGCAGAATTTCTTTCAGGATTAGGACAAGATCTGCTCTTTCTCTCTTCCTCCCTGTCTCACTTCCACGAAAAGTGGCTGATGCAACTGAATATTCGTAGGTGTAACCATGTAGCCCACACAAAGTAGTTTCCTCCCAAACTTCTTTATCCACATGTCTTTACAAGCAGAAGGGACAATTTGCACCAGAGGTTGGCTTCCCAGACCCAGACTCAACATTTTCAAGCGCAGACGCCAATGAAATTTAGCACCAAAGAATTTATTGAACAAAATTTTCATTAACTTGCAAATTGATATTAGCATTTATGGGATTCTGATTTCATTTACCATTTATAAACCATTTCCTTTCCTTTCTTGCGCCAACTACCTTTGTTTTGTTTTAATCTATTTTGGGTTAAAGATGCAAAGCCTTTAATTATATAAACACAGCCCAAATTATGCAAAAGGGTCCATCAACATTTATTATTAAGGCCTAAATTGCAAATATCTTGAACCCAACACGCAACAACATCATCAAACTACAAGTCGGTCACGCTTTTTCATTGGTGGCCCGTGGGGTACCCATCACTCTTACTATAACGCTCGGCTCGGCTCACAAGCCACTCCACCATATCCCCAAACGCCAAATTCACATTCTCCTCCGGCTCCCCAACCAGCTGGTGCCACATCCCCGGGTACACCTTCAGCGTCTTATCACCACTCGCGGCGCGTCGGTACAGTTCCTCCACGCACGCGGGATCGCACACCACGTCATCCCCTCCGTGCACGATCAGCAGCGGCACGTCCACCTCCTCGAACCTCACCTGCAGGTCCTTGCACACGCGTAGCAGCTCGAGCGCGGTGGCCGCGCGTGGCCTCGCCTCCAGCCTCTTGGGGCTGGCCAGCGCCAGCTTCCTCTTCCACTCCTCCTTGAAGGAAACCCGAGGGAGGGAGCCCCGTGTCGGGACCACGCGCCACGTGGGAATAACCGCCGCGACTAGGAAGAGCAGGTGCTCCAGCGGCCACGGCGGCTTGAACTTCTGGCTAATCCCGCACATGGCGCCGTTGAGGATGAGGCCGTCCCAGGCCTCCCGCTCCCGGAGGGTGATGTAGAGGGCGATCGCGCCGCCGAGGGACTCGGCGTAGAGGAAGGCGGGGAGGCCACGGCCGTGTTCCTTGCGGAAGGAGCGGAAGAAGTGGACGCAGTCGTCGACGACGGGGTTGAGGTCGGGGACGTGGTAGACGAGGCCGTCGAGGCCGTCGGAGAAGCCGTGGCCCTGGTGGTCGATGGCGCAGACGGCGAAGCCGGACTTGGCGAAGAGGACGGAGGTGAGCTGGACGAACCAGCTGGACTCGCCGGTGTAGCCGTGGACGACGGCGACGACGGCGAGGGGCTTGGCCGGCGGGAGAGGGGTCCAGGACTGGGTGAAGAGGCGGAGGTTGCGGGAGTTGGTGATGTAGGAGGAGGAGTGCGCGACGTTGTGGCGCGCGTAGAATTCGGAGGCCGAGAGGTTGCCAAATGGGCTCTGCTCATTGGCTTCGGAAATCGGGTGCTGGATTGGCATCTTCTTGTTTTCTTATCTTCTCTCCGGTTTTTCTTTTGAGAGGAGAAAATGTAAAGGGAAGTAGGGAGTGATAGTGAAGACTGAAGGGGGGAAGTGAAGAAGTGTAGTGTGTGTGGGGTTTGGTTTGGGTTTAGTTGGTGAGCGTTGAGGTTGTTGTTTGTTGTTAATCTTTTTTTTCTTTTTAATCTTTTACAGGTTTTAAGGAGGATTTTTCTATCATGTGTTAGTTCTTCATTCAGTATCAATGTTTCTTTTGGATAACTGTTTAGGAAAGTTTAAAACTTGCAAGAAAGCTTAATAAATTGATTAGTGGTGAGACTACACTGACATGGAGTATTATTTAGGAAGATGGAAAAATTTAAGTGGGGTTAAAAAATTATGACCATTTGTATACATCTACTCTACCATTACTCCTATCAATTCCATGTTATAGCTATAAGAGATTGGTGTACAGATTTATACAGGTGCATCTACAGTTCTATACTTAGCATCTTTTTTTTATGACAGGCATGAAGTGTTAGGTGGTCCGTTCTAGTGGTTCTTTAATGAGGAGTTAATGTTGTGGCTGGCAGTTGCACGGGCAAAACCACCCTACTAATTTTATTGCGAGATGAAGCCTAGAGCCCGCCTGTTTATTGCTCATGTAAAGAAACTGGTAGTAAAATTTTGTTTCCATATTCAACTTTGTAATCCAAAATCAGAGTGAAAAGACAAGATAGAAAGCTGCTTAACTCCAATAGGGTGATCAAAATTTGAGGGAGATAAATATGATTGATAATGCAAACCAACAGATTTGTTCCAATATTCTCAAGCTGGAAAAGAGACCTTTTACTTCCAGTAAAAAGGGGCAAATCCCTCTTGATGATTTCAGCAGATAATAAAATTACCATAACTACAGGAAAGAAATTTCAAAAATTTCCTAAGACAGAAATAAATATAAAAATCTGATTACATTTCTGCAACAGCATCATCAAGCCTTACATATGGTGCGGTTCTTAGCAACATCAGCAATTAATAGCAAACTGTACAGGATCTTTCAGCATAATTTTCCACCATTACCTATCAATTAACTTCGGTTCAACTATCAATTACCTTGCTCCATCAATCCTCATCTCGATCACTACAAGCTGAAAAGAAAAAGTTTTTTTTCTATCAGGTTACCATTTTCCCCGGTCCAGTAATCACAATGCTGTCAATTTCCTAAGCACATTATGAAATTACAGGTGCAGAATATCATGTCATGAAGTTACTTCATTTGAACAAGATTTGATGGCTTGATAGAAAGAAAAACTCAACCAGTATGTCAAACAACTCTTCTCAAAGTCTACAATTCTTTAGAGGAAAGGGCAAAAAAGAGAGAGAAAACAACGAGGGGAATTAAACATGATTGATGATACCTTATAACTTCACAAAGAAAGAGTTTTTAGAATATAGTATTGGTCGCTTCCTCCCATTAAAAGGAAAATGCAATAAGCCTTGAAGTCATGACTTCTGCACTCCTTAACAAGACTGCTGGTTAGGCAAAGTAATGTACTTCCTCATACCATCAATTTTTTCAGTGTCCAAAGGATTTGCAGGAAGAAACTCCATACAATTGTTCACTTACAACATAGAACCAGAACCAAATATAAAGTAGTAAGTATAAACTATATCTCCACACAAGGGGGACAGTAGATGGCCATTTCCCATACTAACACACCATCATATTGGCACTGATTAGGCAAAGTCATGACTTTATCAAATTCTAGACCATGTCTTTGAATCTAAACCATTAGTGGGAAGCAAGCCGTTAAGGATAGCATTCTTTAAGAAAAATCGCCAGCCACCATAGGGTAGCCCTGCATTGTTTCTCAGAAAATAGGAATCTAAAAGAAACTCTCTTATCAACTACTATTGCAGTCTTGTCCTCTATGAAAGACAGTCTTTTGAAATCATCCCAGAGGAGTCCTTTCCAAACCCTCCATGTCAACTCAGGCCTGCCATACCCCCCTTCATAGACTGATGAAAACTTAAGGAATATAATCCACACTATCCATCATCATGGTTCCCCTATTGAACCACGACATACTCTTTGAAATAACAAATTATCCAGCCTACTGTCCCCTTACTGTCAATGGTGTTCAGGACCGACAAGCAAAACTTCCAGAATCTTGCAACACATATGGGCTCACCTTATCAGTTTACTTCCCAATCAAATTCAAAAACATATGACCCCAAAATTCTATTTCCACGACAGATGCCAGATTGGAATTCTAGGAAAAGGTCACTAAGAAGCATCAAGAGCCAAATTGAAGCATTCAACACCTACTGAAGCTTCAAGTTAAGAACGAGTTAATGAATAACACTGTCTCGACTCAGTTCAAGGATCCAAAAAGCCACAGGAAATACTGTCCAGAACTCAAATCAGGTAACTTTCTGAAGTAACAAGTAACAATCACCATTACAAGCCAAGATCACCAAATAAAAACCTATAATTCAAATACTATAGTGTTCACTAAGCTAAATCCAGGTCAAGAGACGACATTTCAATGAAGACCCATAGCACAAACACAATCCCAACACGATCACAAAGCAATAGAGAGGACCAAGCAAAAGGACAAAGCAATACATGAAAACGAAAAAAGCAAAAGGGCAATTGAGAAAAAGGGGGAAAAATCGTCACCTCCACAACAGAAGCAGCAGTAGCAGCAAGAGAGGACCATGAGTATCTCTCTGCAAACGAGAGCAGCTTTACCAAAAGAAGAAGTCTTTGAACTGGGTATCTCATCTCCAACACCATCCTCTCCATTTTGCCCATCCAAGAGACTCTCCTGGTTGTCGTTGCTGTTGTTCTTGCGTTGTTGCTGCTTTTGGGTGTTCATTCTATGGAGGTTCCAGTCTAGCTGCTTTAAGTAAGCGACCTTGAAGGAGTCCCTTAGTTTCATTGACGGCCACAGATGCATCTTTTCTCTCTCCCTATTGCTACTGATTCTTATTCACTTTCTACTTCTTCCTTGTCTGAGATCCTCTGTTGACTTTTGTCTGAAACAGAACAGAAACGTATTTGCTTGGTTGGTGTTTTTAACTTTCAACTTATGGCAAACCCAGGTTGAGTTTATGGGATAGGGCAGGAATCCGATATGTTGTTCTTTGACCAGTTAAGTCTTCTCCTAAGTTGGTATCTTCCTTTTTTTTTTTTCCTTTTCGATTCAATATGAAGTTGGTGTCTTTGTTTTCGACAATTAAGCTGCAGGGTAGTTAGCTGTTAGTGTTTAGGCCTCCGTTTTTTCCACCAGGAGATACCTTCTCGCAAAGGCTGACGTTTCAAAAATTTAATAGAGGAGATATTTTTTGGGGAACAATAATGACTTGAGAGATATGATCTGATGACGGGCTAAACGGTAACTCACCAAGTTAGATCTGGAAAAGGAACAAACCAAAGCCACTCAGGATTTTGATTCCTCTTCTGTTTTTCAAGGTAAAATTAGTTTCTTCTTTTTCTTATCAAAGATAAGATTAGCTTGGACATTTCCTTTTCCTTTCTTTCTTTGGTCAATAGTTAGCTTAATCTTTTTATCCTTTAACAATTGCCATGGAGAGCTTAGTCCAAGGCAGTAAGACCTAAATATGGTACTTTTTTATAAGCAAAAATCATTGCCTTCATGGTGAAACTTAATGGCGCTTGAGTGTAAGCTAACCCCGGAAAGTCTTGCTTCTAAGTATTACAAATGAATGAAATTGTTAAATAAGAGGTAGATTACAGCAAAGAAGACTAAATAGACGTAAGATTACTTGATTAGCATTTGGACATTGTGGCTGGATTCTTTGTTTCAAATCATATGCACTGAACTCTTCTTTAAAGATGTAATGAAGTAACTACACAAAAGAACTGCATACATTAGTGAAAGGCACAAGCCTAACTGCCTAAGGTAATACAAGCAAAGAAAGAGCAAATCAAAGAACTGCTCATCCATTTGAGATATTCACAGTTTACTACTCCAGCCCACTTGAGCACAAATCCTGCAGCCTGTGTGTGCTTGCCATAGAGTTTGGCTAAAGATAGAGGAAAAAGTCTATGGAGCACTCTGGAAAGTGGCCACACTTGTTTAGGTTCCATGATCAGATCATGGCCAAATCAGGGATCATATAACCTGCATATCCCAGAGGAGGGAATGCAAGTGGATCCCGGGATGGTTGAACTTGAACTGCAAACTCATGAGGAGAGTAGAGAAAATTAACAAAAGAGACAAGGAAGCCGAAGAGGGAGGTAATGGGTACCATTTTAGACTATAGATCTTTTACTACCACAAAAGAAAGTTGATGTGGGTAGTGGTTCTTTTATAATCTTTGTTGCTTTGTAAGAAAGCAAGCCCAAGGCAGTTGCTTGAATTCGATATCTCACGCAACAAAAGGCATGAAAATGGAATGATGAAAGTAAAGTACTTGTTCTATTAAGAGACCTTATCGCAAAGTGAACATGATGGCTCTGTGGATGTTTGGGAATACCAGCACTTAAGACATTTTGTAAAGTTGGCAGATAAAGACCAGACTCCAAGAGTTTTTGGAATTGAGCGGAAAATGGTAAGGATCTAACAAAGAATCACAAGCAAGGCAACCAATAAATGGAAGCATCCAAGCCAACTATGGAGTATAGAGTACCTTCAGTTTAATTATTTCTGGTACTGTTATCTGTCGACTTTAAAGAAAAGAGCTTGAAACAGTACATGTTTTTAAGTACTTTGAGAGTTTCGTAAACCTCTCTAGTAATGAAATGATAGTTTTCATTTCTACAAAAACCTGTACCCGATCAATACCTAGATTTTTTACTTGGAAAGCTAAGTTTTTTCTTACCAAAAAAAGACTGAAGATTGAAGAACTTCTTGACCATTTTTTCCCCCCATCTTTGCTTTCCCATATGTGATGTGACTCATGTAACGCATCCTTACATGTTCAAGTAAGATCGCGTCCAATATCCACCACTTTAAACTGTACATTTTACAAGGGCAAGGTTGCGTTGCGTTGCGTTGGGTAAGGGGATGGACGACATGTCGCCTAAATGAGGGAACATCGTAAAACTGGACCTAGTAGACTGGAGTAGAAAAGTTTAAAATTATACTCACTTACCGGGGCGGAGAGGTAAAGCCCGGAAGGCCGGAACAGATTATAGCGACTTTAAGGTGGGCTTCAAGTTTGGTGTGGAGTCTTTTTCTTTGCTTGGGCTCGTACTCACTATGACAGAAGAAGTTCCATAACAAATTTGGCCCAACAAGAAAAAAAACAACCAATAAAGTTAGCCCATGAAAGCCACATTCCAGTAAAGCTTCCACTTTGCTTTAGTTGTTTAAAGAAGCCCAGCTCTGCCTTTGTGGGCTGAGTGCTTCACCCAGCTGCCCAATTTGATTCGGCTCCCATGGTTCATGGGAAGGAGGTAGTGTTCTATCCCGTGGTCCACCAGATTTTCTATTTGGCGTGGTTTTCTTCCATGAGGAATTTATTTGTGGGGCGTAACATTCTCATGTCCTACCCATTAGGCTACAAGTAAAACCTTCAATACTATTAAAATTCTCATGGTACAAAGCAGTACCATCGGTAATCAATGGAGGACCTTAGTACTGGCCACTAGCCAGGTATGCGACGATCTATCAATTATTGCACTTACTCATGCGGGTTAATATAAGCCCATTTCTTTAACGTGGCGATGACAAAGATTGTTGTGTATCTATGGCATGGCTAGTAGTGACAAGATTGTCCGCTGAAAGTTACTTGTGATCATTTAGAGCATAGACGAAATACAGCCTCAACTTTCCTTAGAAGCAAAAGACTTGACAATATATAGCCATAACTTTTCTTTGAAGCATAATAAGTGCAGACAAGAAAAAATAGACCAAACTGGAAAAGATGACATTAAGGGAATCCTAAAAGCAAGTAGTGGCAGCAGTCACAAAAGGGATGATTTTGAAAATTAAAAAAAAAAAGGGAAAGCCTCCCTATAAAGAGACTTTATCTCTACAAATCCATGATTCTCCTCTCACCCATATATTCACCCACCATAACAAGAGAACAATAAATGGCCCAAAAGAAAACCCAAGTACAAGCACACCCAGCACCATCACATCTCTCATTATTCATTTTTTTTGAAAAAGACTCATCCCTGAGGTGAATTAAACGGTGGGATTGCTCCTGAAGGATCCAAGAGCCTTGACAGCTCCTGCTCTCAAGATGAATTGGTGATAGAAAGCTGCAATGGCTGCACCAATGAAGGGTCCAACCCAGAAGATCCACTGCAAAAAAAAAGGGTGTGACAGGAAGAAAATTATATATCTAATTTCACACCAAATTAACATTAAATACACTTAATTATTAGTAATTAACATGGAGAGGAATACTAACATGATCATCCCAGGGCTTGCTTCGGTTCAAGATAACAGCGGCACCAAAACTCCTAGCTGGGTTAATGCCAGTGCCAGTGATTGGGATGGTTGCCAAGTGAACCATGAACACAGCAAATCCAATAGGAAGTGGAGCCAAAACCTATTAATTAATAGAGAAAATATAACCAAGATTAATTAACCACCACTAATAGCTAACGGTAGCCATTAGCCCATTACTAGTTTCTAAGTAAAAAACCATGCGTGAACCATAATCTTTCTTGTATTCCACTTTATCAAAAAAGGAAAAAAGTGGGGATAGTTTCTATTGACGTAGAAATGTCATAAGATGCATTACAAATTTCTGCAGCGATCTTGAATCCCATGAATCTAGATATACTTAACTAACCCATAAACAATTTTGCCAAGTGTAGAAAACATTACATGAGGCACACGTGAAACAGACGCTCCTGCTTTTAATTCACTGTATGCCAGTACAATAATGCAAGAAAAAGAACTGTGCACGTAAGACTAATAAAAAGACCTTGGGGAAGATTCAGACATTGAATACAGGAACAAAGAAAACAACAAAAAGGTGGTGACTCATGCATCGAAATACCAAAAATGCTAACCACAATAACAAACTAGAACTTTCTTTCTTGCAAAAAAATGTGGCATCAAAAAATGTGGAGTAGTACTATTTTACACTAACTAGACAACAGGGTAAGTTACGAAATATGACTAGACAGCAGGGTACTATTTTACACTAACCATGTTAAAAGCTTTACTCTTTTTTTTCTATTCTTCAAAAGAGAGAGAATTTACAATCAAAGAGAAAAGTTTTTGGTAAATAAATATGCATAGGACAAAACAAACAGGGACAAGACATGATGGGGGAAGTGTTAGGGTACGTACGGGCACATGGGAGTCTCTGGCGTTCCTCTTGGGATCGGTGGCGGAGAAGACGGTGTAGACCAGAACAAAAGTACCGATGATCTCAGCACCCAATCCAACGCCTGTGCTGTACCCATCTTGAAGGCTGTTGGCCCCACCTCCGTAGTGGTTGTAGTAGTGCTTTTGGAAGGACTTGACAAGCCCAACCCCACAGATTGCTCCCAGGCATTGGGCCACCATGTACAGCACTGCCCTCACCAATGATACCTTACGGGCCAGGAAAAGCCCAAATGTCACTGCCGGGTTAATGTGACCCCCTGCGCCGAAACACAAGGTGATTATATGAATACTTTGTTAATTACTACCATTAAGTTCTCAGATTTTGTATCGCCAGCTGAAAAAAGCATGGAAATTGTTATAAATTAAAGAGTTTCTTTTTGTATTTTTTTCTCTTACTAAGCTGAAGAACTTCCATGTATAAGATTGGGTTCTAACATGCCACGGCAGCTACTCATTTTTTTCTATGTATAGACGACATCATGTGTGGTGGTTACGTGTTAATGTTGCATAAACCAGTTTTTGTCTTGGTTCTAGATCCTGTTGTGTTAAAACTAGATTACACTAGCATTTTCATGTGACAGAATCTCTGTGTTTCTTTTCGAAAAAAGCCCTCCTCTTGTTGTTACTTGTTAGTTAGCTAACAAAAAAGTTCGTGTTGACTACTTTGCAGACCAAAGCTGAACAAGAATCCAATAAGCCTAGTATTGATCACCGGCCGGACAAAGTGAGAAATTGTTTGTCAAAGCAGGAAAGAAAAAAACAAGGACAAGACAACATTAATTAGAGAGTTTGCAGCCAAATCTTGAAACAAGAAAACCAACTTATAATAGCATTTCTTGCACAGAAAAATGGGCCATAAAAATCAAAAGTTGAAAACTTAGAAACTTCATTCCCGAAAAAGAAATGAAAGAAACAGGAACAAGTAAGAGAAAGAGGGAAGAAGAAAAAAAGACTCACCAGAAATACCAGCGGTGCAGTAAACGAGAATGAAGATCATGCCACCAAAGGCCCAGGCGATGCCAAGGATTCCAACACCAGCACAAGCGTCACCGCTGGACTCAACCTGGTGCTTGTACCCAATCACAGTAAGGACTGTGACGTAAAGGAAGAGCAGAGTTGCAATGAACTCAGCAATCAAAGCCCTGTAGAATGACCACTTTGTCAACTCCACTGCATCAAACAACGGTGCAGGTGGTGGGTCATGGTAGTCCTTAGCTGAGAATGACCCCCCTGATCCTTCCATGTCCTTAACCATTGTCACACACTAGCTAGCTAGCTAACTCTACTCAGAAATGAAGCGAGTTGGAAACAAGAAACACAGTAGCGCCTTATAGCTAGACAGAAAGAAAGAGAGAGACAGAGAAGGGTACTTGGCCTTTCTGTTTAGAGAGTGAGGTTACAGGGGATGAGTGTATGGGGTATATAAGGAGAAAGAACAAGCCTGTGCTTTGCTTTATTTCTTTCACTTTTTTTATTCCTCCATGTTTTGGTTTTTATTATTTTTTTCTTTTAGTTTTGGTGTAAGTTTCATTGAATTCATTTATAATAATAATTAATGTCCATGCAGGCTGTAGCCTGTGGCTAGCACTACTACTGTTTCCTTTTGGGTTTTGGTTAGTTGGCTGGTTTCGCTTTCACTGTTTCACTGACTTTTGTAGCCTACAATATTTTTTTCTTCTTTAGCAATTAACTATGGTAAATGGGTCAATCGTCTACCCTAGACTTTACCTCACCCCAGACCCACTAACTTTCTGCAGGGTTTTTCTGATTACTTCTACATTTATTTATTTCCTACTTGCACGACCGTTTATTTAAAAGTTTACCCACTTGTTTGGTGATGAATGATTTTGTGGATGGTTATTTTCTTGATTCTTTACTTAAAGGGAAAAAAAAAAGTTAGCACTATAAGATACCCTCCTACAAGCTTTGATTATAGGACAACAGGAATCTGCTTTTATAAAATTTCACCCTTTTTTTTCCACTCGTGAATCTGCAAAGACGCAGCGTTTTCTGGCTCATGCCCTGCACCTCAATTTTTTGCTCATTAAATGGTTGTGTTTTATTCTTAATTGGCAGCTTGTTACTTGAGATGGATGGGATTACGACATATATTTTCTTAATTCCTTCCTTAATTTTTGTCTCGTTTATCCTCTATGAAACAAACAACTCAAGAAAAAACCAAATTCTTTTGTAACTTTCAAATTTCATTTGGGTGCAAATCTGGCGTGGCTAACTAGAGTCCACAAGAGACGGCAACCCAGGACAGACCATGTGGGAAAAGATTGGCCCGTGAGACAAAAACAAAATTTTAGTATCAGTTCAATAGTTTTGGAACTTAATTAGTTTCTTTAGACAAGGTAAGTTGTAAACTTGAGTGAGCTGTATCCAATCCCTTAGCTAAAACTGAATTACAAGAGTGACCAGAGAAAACAAAGCATTTGATGGTGTGAATGCAGTATTAAGTGTGGTTCATCATATGATATCTGCAGGGGTTGCAGGCCAGAGACCCACGAGACGCACGAGCACAGAGAGCCCCCACTAATAAACCCAAAAGTTTTTTACAGTGCACAGTGCAGTGCCCTCTTTGTCTAGTCAAATTTTGCTAGCGTTTCACCCTCTGATTGGTCCCTAGAGACTGGAGTACAACCCGTCACAGCAGGAAAGAAATGGAGAGCTGGAGGGTGGAGGAGGACCCCCCACCAATGCATGACAAAAGACTTTGATTTCAGGATTTTGGAGAAAGGGACACGTGGATGTCCTTCAGCCTGTTGTTAGTATATGGTAATTAAAGTTTTTAGTTTTATCTGGCAGACCCTAGTGAGGGAAGAAAAAAAAAGGTTTAGTATTTTCCACATGGAAGAAGATTGTGGCCTGTAATGGCTTGACGGTGGAAAAATGAACGTTGGGGCATTGGTGGAGAAAAGGGTCCCAATACACAGTCATTGGCTTGCTATTGGATAAGTGAAAGAAACAGCTAGATGACATATAGTGTACAGGATATCAGAATGTTCTCCATATTCAAAGAACTAGGGCTTAATTAGGTGCCCTGTCGTTTTGATGATTAGTCATTATTCTACTAATTAATGCTTTAACAGATATGTAACCCAATGAGTGTTGCTGTGTTGGGTAAGGAAATAATGAAATGGATAGTTGTAGGATGACGAAGGTGGTGGCCGGCCTTATACGCTTTTTTGTTTTGAAATGTGGATTTATTGGTCAGTTTAGTTAGGGGGGTCACATGACACATGGTATGTTTTTTTCACTTTTTGTTTCCTCTATTCGGTATTGAGATTAGAGTGCATGAAGTTTGAAAATGGCATGATTAATGTATGTTTAAAGTTTATGGATCTTCAATAAAGTTGAGCACCCTTTAATTGTTGTTGTTAGCAATGCAAATCCAATACAGGAGATGATCATATAATATAGCCTCCTCAACTGCTGATCAAAAGTTTCTAGCTTTTCGAATTCATGGAGCTAGGTTACCGTTTATAGTCATTAAGTAATATGCATTGGTTAATTTAACTTTCTGGCTTTTTAAAATTTGCCTTTCAAAATTTCACTATCACTACTCAAGTCATACTAGCTGTTACAACTCACAACCCTAAAAGTTATGTATGGTCACAAAACATTTTTAAATGATCGTGAAGGCCGGGCCACATATGATTTGATTAGTAAACAACTCATAATCTTTTATCACATGCTCTAAATCTATGGGTTGTAATCACATGGTGTTCTCTGGATTGATAGCTACAAAATCGAAACAAATGAAATGCCAGTGATTATAGATAAAAATAGAAAGTTATGAATACAGAAATTTCCATTGTAATTTGCCTGGTGCATTACACGTCAATAACCCAGACACTAAGGTTGTTTTGAATCCTTTTTGGAAATTACAATGGTTGATACCATGCAAGAACATGCTCCAAACGATGGGTAATTACTGACAAATAATATTTTAATTTCCCATGCAAATTCTTTCTTTTTTGGTTCACATATTCTCTGACATTTTGGGATTATAAATTTGGTTTACTTAAAATAATAATACCCCTTTTGCTTTTCTTTTTGTTTTTTTCTTCTGAACTGGATAGATCCTTTTCCTTTTTCCATATGGATTATCAACATAAAATATAGTTCGAGTTGTTAATGAATTCTACTTAATTCTTAGAATAAGACCCAGACATGCAGAGAATGAGTCTATGTGGATCCCATTTAAGGCCTAAAGTATATGTTATTTTGGTCGGTCATCCAGCTAAGCAATCCCACCCAAAACATCAAAGCACATGAGAGAGCCCACCGACCATGGCCCATCAGCTTGACCTCATAGACTTTTTACCCTTTAAGCATAATTTCAAAAGCAAATTGTCCTTAAGCATCTTAATTAGTCACAAATTCGTTCTTCAACCACTAAAATTAAAGAAGGTAGGGAATCCAATCTTTCTCTTTTTATCTTCCTTCCTTTTGGATTGCAGCAGAGAATCAATTGAAATAGGGAAACCAAAATCTCACGGAAAAAGATGACTAGTTTTGTTTCTTCTACATGCTACTAGAAATATAATTCCAGAGCATTTGCCGTTTACGCTAGGGAATTATATTCCTGCATTCAGTTAATTTGCTGCATATCGAAGTTTCTAAGAGATTCCACAGTTTTCAATTTTGGCAATAAATGAACCATCTTCCGTATTTTTGTATGACTAGCCATGAATGCCTTAAATTCATATGTATTTAACTATTTATGAAAGTAAGTCGTATAAGTTGCATACTCACTATTCAATTTGAAGAGACATCTACCTTTTATTATTGTTGTGGTCTAAAATTTTAATTTTTTCAATGAAAACATGATTAAATAGTGCATGCGTGTTCCCATGAAAGGCAAGTGCATGCCTAGCAAAGGGCAACCAACAAAATAATCATGATCACGTTCTGAAAAATTCCACAAGAATGCAACTCAATCATTACTTATTTTGTTTTTTTTATATTCAAATAATGAGGCATATTGTATATGAAGTTAATGATAGGTTATCTAAATATATTATATTATCCACTACAACTCATGCAGAGATATCCTTTGTAATTTCTTAAGCCGTGTAACTAATTAAAAACATGCCATAACTGTACATGTTCACTAAGAGATCCATTTCAATTTTCGCGCACTACCTCATATGATTTGGTGGTTGATCAAGCAAAAGATTAGCTACCCATCAGCGTCGGAAATGGGAAGATCATGTCGGTAACAGGACATAATTAGGATTATGAACATGTGAAAGAACAGTAAACTTCAATGTACTTGTGACAACAAAAATAAATTCTAGGGTATCATTATCAATTATTCTAAAGAGTCACTGCCACAACCCGTTGAAACGCGGTCATAGATGGACAAAATATCAGATTTTATGTATCTTCTGGCATGGGATGTTGTCTTTTGGATATGTCCATTATGAAAAAAATGTCGGTAAAATTTGTCATAAACCGACCAGCCTAACTCAGTCGCCTGGCCAATCTACTTGTGCCACATACTAGTTTGCCCGTCTTTCTCTCTAATGATTGGTATCATCACCGACTTGACACTTCACAGCCGAAATTGTGTACTCCCCCCAGTTGGAGAATTGGATTCTTCATCTGTGTAATATGGCCAGGTGTCTAGATGGGTTAATAGTGTAAGGTTCTTTTTTTTTTGATATAAAATAGTGTAAGGTTCTTTGCACTAATAGACACAAAAATTATGATGTGAAATTGGAAAATTGATCCCTATGAATGGCAGAAGCTATGTTCATGATCAATCATGCACCATTATACGGAAGCTACATTAATGATATGGGGAGAGAATATAGATGGAGTACTTCATTGAAATGGTGATATGTCACTCAAAAGTGATCTTCGTTATTTGGAAACTGAGGTTATGTAGATAGGTATGTACCTATCTAGGAAAAGTCCAAGGAAACCAAGACCTATATACAAAACTGGATCCACCCTTTTCTTGTTTTGATCTTGGTACGCCAATATTATATTCCAGTGACATGGGATAATTAAGAGAGGGGCAAGTGTTAAACCTACAAGAGGGGATTCTTGATGAGAATCAAAGGTCCATCCTCTTCAACTTGATTTTCAACTCCCCGTGAATTTCCATGAAGTTGCTAGCATTTCTTTTTTTAATGGATTCCTTTGACAAATGCAATCTTCTTTCTTTATCTGCCAGCAAATTAAACCCACAAAAACCTGAGAGATGTTGCAAAGGAGGACAACCTTGAAAGGGCTGGATTCTTGTTGGCAGAATCCGAACTGAAAAACACACAAGCAAAGACCAAATGGGAAGTTTTCATGGTCCCCAAATGAAATGAGGGCCCATCACTCTCACTCTGTAACCTCTCTCTCCAGTCTCTAAACACCTGTCCATTTTTGTGATAGGTCATCTTATCAAGAAGCCTGATATTTACGGTCCCATAACAACAACACCACCACTCTAGGTTTACAGGGGCTAATAAATGTGAACCAGTTCCTTTCCCTGGACCACCGGAAAATTCAAGAGAGCCGTTATCGATTATGGACCTTAGTCTCACGATTTCGGCTTACATGAATCCCAAGATTCCAAGAAATGGTCCCAATGTTTGATTGAATGCCTCCAACGGAAAAAATCACGTTGTTCCACAAACAAGCCACGTACACATCTGCTCTGCAATTCCTTGAAAGCAAGTAAGCAACCTGTACCACACTCTCTCTATTCTTGAAGTTAATCGTAAATTCAAAATCCAATGTTTGAGCAAGGGAAAACCAATAAACTTTAAATCCCCACATTAAACCTTCTTCGTAAGAAAGACTGTATATGGGAACACAAGGTACAGCTTAATTGACCTTGAACCAAATTCCCGATAAGTGTATCTAAGGTGGGTTTTTCACTACGCCACTACCTTGGTGTTTGGAAAACTCATAAACAATAAGTATCTATTCATTTAAAAAATACCAATTCTTTACCATGAGTGATATTTAAATCCAATTTGAAGCAGCACATCTCTTGAAATTGTTTGCCAATTCAGACTGATCATGAATGTTATTCTACAAAAGAAACAAACCGCAACATGAATCGCGGCAGATCGCATATACATGCGATGTGCCCCTAACAGACATTGAAAAACATTTAAAAAAGGAACAGGTGAGAAAGTTGGATGCATGAGGAACCAAATACCACCATATGAACCTGACGTGAAAGAATCCTACAAATAGACAGGATAGATCCATCCAAAATGGAGTCGCTGCTCGTGAGTAACTAGTGAGACCACGAGAATAAAGGGAGACCGACTCTCCCCCCCATTTCGGCTACTTGTAATATTATTGAACAGGATAAAATGACTAAAAAAATGAGAGATATACAATGACTAGAGTGGACAGGTTAGCATGGATTGTCCTTTTTTTTTTTTTTATCTTTCAGGACAAGAACAAGTTTCCGACAAGCAACTGCTCATACAGTACTCCCTAACTTCTTTCTCAGGGCGCACATATTCTTATAGCTTTACGGTGACTCCAGGTTCATGGAATGTTTCATAGCATAACTAGTCCTGTACACACCCCCACTCTCTAAATGAACGGTGTCTACTCTGTTTTACAGGTTATCAAGGTTTGCAGAGAGTTGAATACTATGTTACGGGCAGAAAAGCAAACGACATAACAAAAACCCAGATCGCATTATACCCAACAGTTCTCACACATTCAAAAAGAGCAAACAAGCAATAATCAAATCTGAGACTAATTTGCAGCTATTCTGAGTTCGATATCGTCGTTCTAAAAGCAGCTGTGAGAGATAGTATGATGCTTACTTAACAAACAGCAACTGAATTAGTACACCTCTATTACAGCACAAAAAATCCAGACCGAAAAGGAACCATTCTGGTTACCGCACAATAGATTTCCAAGCCAAAGACTTCATTCTTATCTAAGAGAAAAGAAAGGATTAAAGGGGAGGGGGAAGAATGTTCAAACCCAAAACTAGACACGCGCATGTAATGAAATCTTAGATCTTCGATGCCTTTCACTTGAGCTCAAAGCTTTGGTCTCAATATGTTTTGGAATGAAAGTCATTTTGCAAATGCACTCTTCGTCACTGAAGGGCTTCTGTACAGCATATACATAAAACCAGGCCTGGAATTCTGACATGATTGACTTACATCAGGTACAGCAAGCGAGTTGGTATCAAAGACAATTAATGGCGTTTAGTGATACAAGGGAATACTAACCCAGCTACGTAAGCATGAAGAATTTACACAAAAGAGTTTCAAATGTTAAGCAGAAAATCCAGATTCCATCGCTTGAAAGATTGATGAAGTGTCAAATCTAAAATTTCTGAGGCTCTTGCCAGGCCCTGTATCAGGGGGATGTGCATCAGGTATATGCCTAGTTGGTTGGCTCTCCATTGCCATTGTGCCATTCCCTATTGAGGTGTTCTTGGCCTTCCATACGCACATTGCTGCAAAAAAGAGAGAAAAGGTTGTTTTTAGCAAACTACTGATGTTGACCCCAAAATCATAGTGAATGTGTCTTCAGATCCATTTTATATAATCATGCAAGTACATGTCAGTATCAACTATACTGTATTCTTCTTCTCCTAGTATCACAATCACCATTTCTTTTGGCTATTGCTGTAACAGCCAAAACTATTCATAACTGAATTCCAACAAATGTTCAAAATTTGGACTATCTGATGGAGTTTCATATTTATCAAAGATAATCTAAAAGGAACAGGGAGGCAAAACCTTTGAGAGGCATATCAGGTCTTGGAGCTACAAGGGGTCGATGGGCTAAAATCCATGATCTCAGAGACCTGCATGCAAATACTAAATCTCTCAAATACCTCTGAAGTACAAACAGCCTGAGACAATTATTGTTATTTCATTCCTCGTGCACTCACGCTAAAAATGGAGCAACCATATAAAGCTTGAGGCCAGTGATGCTACGTGATATTACATCATCTGTTGCTGGCTGAAGTTCATCAAGCCGGTGCCAAGCAATTTCCTACAAGAAGAGGGAAATCATGCACACTTTATAGAACGCAACAAGGATTTACCATTTAGCATATCACTCTAAGGAAAACCCTATTCCAGTTTGTTCTTATTGAAATCGAACTAGACATGAGAGACTTCACATGCTTAAAGCATTAGATAAAGGACCAGAGGAGGGACCCAAGCAGGTTCTGCATTGGAAAATGCTAGAAAAAAAATTGGCAATGGTCCAAGTAGAAAGTTAAAAAATATCATGCGACCTTCTGACAAAATAACAATTTTTTGGTCTATATTATCCACATACACAGCACATCAAACATCTAAATAAAGATCTTCAGCAATTCAAAGAGGATGATGATACAATTTGCAAAATCAGCTATGAACCAAAGGATCACATACACTGATCTCCTTTTTAGTTTGTGGTGCAAAGGCAGTATCATCTTTCACGCCAGCAATTATGTATAGCCGCACCCTCTGCTGTCCAAACATTTCCTCAATATAGTCATCCTTGTTCAGAAGCTTTGAAACATCAAAACCTGTTTCCTCCAGGACCTAAACTCCAGATGTAGAAAAAAGTCGATAAATAAGCAATGCCAAGACAAAGAGAAGCCAATGTTTGACACACTGCTACAGGTTTATTGTACTGTTTCTTTTAACCAAAAGTGCAATGAATCAGTCTATATCCTGCCATAAATCCATCTCTGGCATCTCCTTTATCCTCCTACATGAGAATCTACTTTAATAACTATCTTAGAGCAATATCAAGCTATGAATGAAGCATGTTAAAACAATTTACACCAATTAAGTGGGACCAAACATGGAACTAGGCGAAAAAGTTTCCACTTCATACAAGCATAAAAGCAGAATTAGAGCAACCAAGTAATAAAATAGGGTAAATAATAATGACAAGCATTATGATAGGGAAATGTACAATGACAATCAAGCACACTAGTAAATCTAGACTACAATATATAATGGTTGGGATGGCTATTAACGTATGAACAAGTTTAATTACCAATAGGAATATCATGAAATGATCACAAATATATTCATTAAAAGGATAGCTGTTGTCAAGTTATATGAGTGGAACCATTTGATGCTTGGGATATAAGCATGTATGATTACTGACACCGAGGATCTCAACAAAATTAGCTTATTGCATGCCTGCTGGTTCAAGCATTGAAATGCAATTCCATCGTCAGAAGATAAAACAAATAGCAAATCACACAAGACAGACCCAACCGAAGAAGAAAGCATCTTACTTCTCGTATGGCACATGCATCATCCTCCTCATCTTTGTTCTTTTTCCCCCTCGGAAAACTCCAGCTCGTCCCTTTCCATCCCTTCACTAGCAAACACTGTCAATTCCACCAGTCAAGGTTAGAAATCTGATAAAAAGGAAGCAGAATCGTTGACCTCCACATTGGATAACTCTGATTGTAAGGTCAAAAAGTTTCTTCAAAAAGCAAATACAGCAATACTCGTTGAAGACCCATAAGACTGAAAATGTATGCAGAAAAAGAAATAAAGATTCAGCTTCGTACAAGGTTTCATTTCCATTAATCAAAACACAACAATTGCTTCCAGAAAAATAGAAAAATTCCCATGAGGTGAGGACGATAAAGCAGTGCAAATGAGACTGAAACTGCAATCCAACTTTCAAAATCAGCTAAGTATTGGAGGAGAGCTCACCCGTTCAAAAGTTTCATCCAAAATGATAGCCCCAGTGACGGGCACTTTAACTTTGTAAGAAGTGAAGTCCTTGAATATATCATCTATGTGAGCAACGTACGGTCTCAAAACATCGCAGCTGTTAAACACTGGACCATAACATAAACCATTTAGCAAAACTACACAAGACTACTACAGAGATAACCCATTAAACCCAAAAACATAAAAAGAAGAACGAATAGCGAAACATACTTAACGAGGTGAATTCCTTGAGAGTGAAAGACTTAAGCGAGGGATTGTTCTCGACGGAATTGTCCTCGTAGAACCAATGCGCGTACTCCACCAGGAACAGAATCCTCTCAAACGACTGCTGGTCCTCCTTCGGCACATTTAAAACGAACCGACTGTAACAAACAACAACAACAACCGCCGCCGCCGTCAATTATTCTTCTAAAAACACTAGAAAAGCTCATCAAGATTAGAAATACAAAAAGAACGGAAGGCAATACCTGCAGAGATCGTCGAGGAGTTCCTGGGGAGGATTGCCGCCGTTCTTGAGAGGAGCGCTGGAGGATCGATTGAGACCAGACATGAGTAGTAGAAAGTGAGCCCTTTTGGGTTGTTGTTGGTGGTGAGTGACGGTGGCGGAGGTATTTTGAAAAATCCCAATAATTGGAAAAATGATTTGTATATACAGAAGAACTAAAGGACTGGAGTTACTAGGAACCCTAATTGCGATATTTTTTTGTTTTGTTTTTGTTTTTTCTTTTTTTTTGTGTGATTTATAACAAGAGAGTGAAATGGAGAGTGTTAAAGAAGGAGCTCTTTTTTAGTGAGAGGGGAGGGAAGAGGAAAGAGAGGGAAAAGAGCTCCTCTTTGTTGTGGAGGGTGGTGGTAGGGGGGGATGGAGGAGTGAGGAGGGAGGAGATCCAACTGTACCGGATTTTTGCTTTCGAGTTTTTTCAGAGAGCTCTCGAGAACACCTCTTTGGGTCTTTTTAATTAAAAAAAAAAAAAGAAGAAAAAAAACAGGCTATTCTGTAAAATATTGTCCCTCCATTTTTGTTAGTTTGCTCAACTAAGTCTTTCAACTTTTTTTCTTCGTAATTTTATCCTCCAATTGATTTATCAATTATCAATTCCAACAATAATAAAAACCCCATCCATAACAGAAAAAAAAAAAAAAAAACAGTCGCCTGCAAATAAGATTTATATGTGTATAAGAACTCTTTTTATAAGATATGATTCTTTTAGAAGGTTAATGTTGATTACATGTTCATTCTGGTTCTTCATTCTATACATATATATTTAATTTGTTGTAATATATATTGTTTAATTAAATATCATTTACAATCAATTTTATCTTTATTTATAATCATTTTTCATACATCGTTTTTTTTATATATAAGTTAATTATAACATTTACTTTTTATAAGTTTAAATTTCTTAAAAACTTTTTTATTGAAACCAGAAGTAAAACTTCCTACAAGTTCAAATTAAGGTTTCACTCAAACTCAACACCAACACCAATAATCTTTGTAGAAGGCACCATGGTCTCACAAACCTCATACTTTAAAGATAAATAAATAACCTCTTCCACACATCACATATTGGTCTTTATCTCCCTTACAACTTTTGTCGAAATATTTATTCATTAAATAGTATTAGGGTACTTACAAAGATCCTCATGGATCAAAATACAGAGAGTATCACAAGAAACAACCGAATGGTATGATTAATTGCGATAAAGAAAAGAATGCTATGATTAATTAACACGGCTCTTAAGGATGAGAAATATGTTTTCCTTATCTTTTAGGTCTTTGCTGTTGATGCCTTCTTTGGTGGTGGAGATGATGACTTGTGTACTTTGGGAAGTGGTAAGATAAAACGTCTTTCTGTGCGTTGGGGATCGGTGGCAATGACTCTGAATTCTCGAACTGAGCATCTACTATTTGTCGCGACAAGTTTTACAAGAAAGTCAGGTAGTAATCAGGAGTAGTCCAGTTTGGTATCTTAAAATGTTTGGGCTCGTCACTCATCTTATACGTGACGCGGCCAAGGGTTTGTAGGTTTTGTAGGGTTGTGTTGGAGGAAGAGAGGGTGAGAGCGAGGAAAGAGGGAAGGGATATTACCCTTCGGTTACTTCTATTACTACATTTTATATTTTACACTTTGTAGTTAGTTTAATTTAGCTTTCCACTTAAACTATACAGCTGCCCCATGTTACTCATAGGTTTGCAAGGCATTAGCCTTCCATTTATCAAACTTATTATATAATATGAACCTTTAGTATTGTTTATTTTTTATTAAAAAATTTAGGTGGAGATAGGGAAATCTGTATGGAGGATGAGAATGGTGTTACACTCACCTTCTTTTATACTCCCGAAGATTTATATATATAGGGTTTTAAGACCCATAATGAAAGATATTACCTTTTTCAAAATATAGATATTGATTTACCTAAAGAAGTCAAAGTCCGTGTAATATCATATGACCCCGACTACTATGAATATATATTCATCTTGTTTCCTCATTCTATACATATAAATTTATTTTATTTTAATATATATTGTTTAGTTAAATATCTTTTCTAATCAATTTTATATTTACTTATAATTATTTTTTATACATCATTCTTTTTTATCTTTAGTGATAACTTAATTATAATATTTACTTTATATAAGTTTTTCTTAATTTTTTTATCTTTTTTAAAAATTTATATTAATTTTATTTATTATATTTCTTCAATTTTTAACATAAATTTCTATTTATTTATTTTTACTTTATGGTTGATGTAGTATAGTAACTTTTTTAACAACTTTATAAGTTTAGTATATGAGGGTAAACATTTTACTGAGTTCATTATCATCATCTTCATACATATTATAGATTTTAATTTTATCTATTATTTTTTTTGTCATCTAGTTCTTTCTAATTTACTTATATGTGCATATTTACTTTATAATCTTCAAATTTTGTGGTATAATTATTATTAAAAATTTTATATTAATATTTTTTTAAAAAAATTATGAGACATAATCTTTCTTCAATATTGATAATTTATTAATTACTTTTCTAATTTATTAATTTTTTACTTGTAGATCTTATAAAATGGAACGACCGGACTCTTATTTTATCAATATACAGTATTTACACAGAAATAGTACCACCATATGACCAACATATAATGAAAGAGTAATTTCACCTCAACAACATCGTCGATTAGACACAAATCATGTTTACATCCCCCGATACAGGAACATGATGATAGCGGAAGCATTTTCTACATATTCAATGACGGCGGCGTATGTAAAACTCAATGCATACTAATGGATCCAATTACTAAATATTATTCTGACATCTTTTCTCGGAGGGTATGGTCAATGCACTCTTGTTTTCATGATCATTCCTTATATCATTTGGTGGATCTACTTTATTCACCCACCTATCATTTACTTAAAAATTAGCTTTTTCGGTTCACAATGAACAACAAAAAAAATTTACATAAACAAAATTCTACGGGGTGATATTAGCCCAACAAGTCGTATGAATATTCATCTGGTATAAAAAAATGAACAAAAAATTTTATAATAAACGAAATTTGTGTAAAGTTTCGGAAACCATTGAAAGAAAAAAAAAAAAGTGTTTTACAGAGCTTTTGAGTAGGGGATGGTTTTCAAAATGATGATCTATCTCCGGGAAGGGGGCCCAAGTTGATACCAGGAGAAACCCAACAACACAAACACAAAGCAAAGGCCCCTCCAGCGAAACTTGAAAAGAATTGATCATATCCCAACTTGTACATTACTTGTTCATCAAGCATAAAAAGTATTGGGTAGTGTATTCGGGTGTAGTAGATCGAGATTTTTTTTGTGATTAGGGTTTCGAAAAAGAGGGGAAACAACATGGCTGATTCTCCATCCTCCTCCTCCTCCTCCTCCTCGTCTCCAGTAATGGAGAGGAAGAAGAAGCTGAGGCTTGATGATTCTTTAGGTCTGCATCATGCTGCTGTGGGTGCAATTTCGAAGCCAAACCAAGAAGAAGCCGACTTAGACGTCGATGTTGATGATTCTGATATAGAGGGGGAATGGTTGGCCGATGACGATAGTCCTGATTTAGAGAATGAAGCAAATGAAGATATTGATTCCGGCGCAGATGAAGTAGAAGAGGCCGAACCCGACGCAGATGAAGAGGAAGAGGCCGAATCCGAAATTTGGAATCCAAACCAAGAAGCCGACTCAGTCGCCGCCGATGATTGTAATCTTGACATAGTTGACTGGTTTTTGGCTAATGAAAAAACGTTGATGGCTATGGCCAAAGCAGTTGTGGAGTCCGATTCAGAGGAGGCCGTAGCCGACGCAGACGAGAAAGTGTCCGATTCAGAGGGGGCCGTAGCCGCTGACCCCACAAACCCATCGAAAGAGAAGGCGGAACCAGGAGAAAGAAAACGTCATCGGGAGTATCTTCCTGAAGAATTTACACCTCTGTTAGACAAATATATGGAACAGCTTTCCCTGCATCATGTAAGTAAAAACTATATCAAACTTACTTTCCTGCCTTTAATTTCCTTTTTTTTTTTCTTTGTATTTCGTTTGATGTCTCCAAGTTGTTATATATTTTGCATTGCATCCAGGGTTTTGAGGTTAACCTCAAAGGAATACCTATATGGCTTCAACAAAAATTGGTCCACCCTATCAATGTTTACGACCGAATCCACAAGCCCATAGTGGATGGCGTCTGCCTAGGTGTCTGTGTCTTCGCCAATAAAAAACAGGTTCATTCTGTTCTATTTCGCATCACACTTTATGTTTTTTTTTGTGTATTGAAATCAAGCTGCAATAGCTGGAGCTGGATTTTGTTAAAGCTCAAACAAAATTTTACTTACTGGGATTTGTTTATGGTTTACAAAATTTGCTCACATGTTTGTTTCGTGTGTTTTGATTTTAAGAAACAAGAGCTGGAATTTGTTCGTGTTCTGCGTGCAAACAGGGAGGGTGAGTTAGAGTTTCGCTATTATATTACTTTTGAGGCTGGCGACCGCTTGGATACTTCTGATGGTGAAAATGGCACAATCAAAACCTATCAATCCCGCGCGTTTGTTCGGATTCGACCCCTTGAGAAACCACGTCTTAGTCTTCGGGTAACGGTTGAGTCTCTTGATACTGTGCCACCCAAACCAGCCCTGTGCTGGTGAATGTAAAGGTCTTCTCCATCTTTTTTTTTTTCTCTCAATAATCCTCAATGTCCACCAGATGTTGTTCACTAGCTTAGCTAGTCTGCCTCTAACAGATTGATCCTGTTTTGATACTTCCGTGTTGAAGGTTATTTATGCAGGGATAACACCTCCCCCGAGATTAGGGGTGAGCAAATATACCGTTCCGACCGTGCCGAGCCGATACCGAGGTTAAACCGACGGTATCGGCTCGAAAAATGGGTAAGTCCACGAGCCACCCCACATTCCTATACCGTGCCGAACTAAACCGCCTCATGAGTCGGTCGGCTGTGGTCGAACCGTCGGTACTCGGCACAAGCCGAATGGCTGGCCGGGTTGTGTGTGGGTGGGTTGAGTTGGGTTGGGTACCCAACCCAAATATAAAACTTCACCCATACACACTTAACCCGATTAATCACTCTCTCTTTATTCTTCTCCCTCTCTCTCTTTCCTCTCTCTCTTCCTTCTTCCAAAATTTCTTGTCTCTTTCGTCACTTTCCCAGGAAACCACCCCTCGCCACAACTGACCAACCATAGTTGGTGTTGCAGGCCACCCATAACCACCCACACCCACGCTATTTGTCTCTCTCACGCTTGCTCAGGCCGTCGTTTGCAGCGACGGTGCCCGCCTTTGCCCAATGCCCACCCCTGTCCAGTGGAGAGAGATCGGTGGGTTTGAGTTTTGAGATGAGGAGAGGGTTCATGCTTTGGGGTTTAATTGTTTTTGGGTTTGATTTGGCGGTAAGGATTTCATGGTGCCCAAACATGATACCAATTTAATCCTCAATTCTCCAATTTGCTTCAAACCCTAATACCCCAATTCCCCAATTGAAATTTTAATACCCAAATTTCTGCTATTTTTTTCAAAGTCAATTGATCACTATATATGTAAGTATATGTCTCTTATTTTATTTAGTCGTTGTTAGAGTTCTGGATATTAATTAATTCAATTGCAAATTTGTTCTTTGTTAAGTGTAAGCTATTTTTGTTCTTTGTAAGCTGTTTTTGTTCTTTGTAAGCTGTCTTTGTTCTTTGTAAGCTGTCTTTGTTAAGTGTTTAATTTGTTCTTTCGGTTAATGCCGATGCCGACCAAACCGACGTCGGTATCAATCAGTGTTGTTCTTTCGGTTAATGCCGATGCCGACCAAACCGACGTCGGTATCAATCAGTGTCGTGCCGATCGGCACAAGAGGAAATAAGGCACGGCATCGGTCGGAAGATTAGGCTTTCGGAAAAGTCGGTATATGATCTTATCGGCACGGCATATACCGTGCCGACGATTTGCTCACCCCTACCCGAGATGGTTACTTCTACATATACGGGCTCTGGTGGTTTGGTTAGATGAGCATCCAATGCTCTTTTCAGTTATTAGATGGCTTAATTTCTTGCCATTTGGATGGATTGTTTTGACGAAACCCATTATCCAAAACTTATTTTTATGCTAACCTTGTTTCGTTTCTGCTACACTTCCGGAGTACTCAAATTGTTCATTACAATTTTTTCTACTTAAAAGCTTGAACTTTAGTTTCAAACCATTACAAAATACAGATACCAAAAGATTTAAATCCAACCAATATAACAAAGATAAAGATATAATAAAGTAATTGAACTTGTACTCTATATTATATTATCCTCTCACTTTTTTATTTTATATAAAAATAAAACCACTAAAAACTCAAAATTGAAATATATATATATATGGAGTATTAATTGTAAAATTATTATTTTTATATTTTTATAGGTCTTGGCCAGGCGGACAATATGATCTTCATCTCCAAATTAATCTCATGTTGAAAATCCTCCCATCCCTATCTCGCTGATCAATAATCACCCCCTTTACCCATCCCATCCCCAATTTGCTATAGAAGTTTGCTTGTAATTGTCAATTGAACTTGCATTTTTGCAAACATAATAAAAGCTCACAAGCGATGATTAAAAAAAAAGGGCAGATGTATGCTACACTAAAACTCTATAAATGAGAGGTCGATTGGAAGCTTCTAACATCTCTAAATGATTCTGTCATGTTTCTTTTTCTATAAATCTCCCCCAAGTTTCTTGCATTGAGTGCACTCGCATGTTCTGCTGATATCTATGCAATGCTTTAGCCCATTTTATTTCCAAGTGCTAATGATGATGTTTATGATCATGTTTAGTCCTTGTGACACATTTGTGGTCTGGAGACATATGCTAAGTAAAAAAGACGCTTTTTGCATTATGTTCCTTGAAAAAGCTGCATCGTACTTTCCCACCTGAAACACATCAGTTGCTTTGAAACTAATACTTTTAAAATGCCAGAGTGTAGATAAATAAGTTATATATGCTTCCTCATTTTCCGGCACTGAATCAAAGATAGTATCAGAAAAAAAAGTCACCTAATTGTTTAGCATATTGATTTGTTGTAACAGCCCGGGTAAAATTTTTGATTTTTACCGGGACTGTAGAAGTCGTTTTACCGTGATTTACTATTGAATTAATCTTGGGTAATTAATTCAAGGTAAATCGGGGGTCTTTTTTCGAAACCGAGGGTTTTCCCGCGCTCGTGATTTTCCCGCGGATTTTTCGAAACTAAGTTGGTATTTTTCGGGTTTCGGAATTTCTCGGAAAATCACATCGGAAAATAACTAAGGAGGTATCGGTTATTTTCTGGTCCGGATCGGACTCGCCCGTAATACGAACGAAATTGAATTATTTGATTCACAAGACTAATAGTAAAAAAAAAAAACAAACAACAAAACAGATTAAAAGAGAAGCCGGTGGAGAGGAAGAGAGAAAAA
>JAKUCV010001367.1:82658-148227 GCA_028386065.3 Turnera subulata
TGTGGTGACTGCTGTTGCCGTGTTGTGTTGTGATTCTACCCGGGGACCGGTTTGTGATGTTGATTGGGTATGGTCCGTGCTGGTTGCCGGCTACCCGGTGAGCGAGGCTCACGAGATGTTGAGATTGTTTTGGTACCGGGTTAGATGATC
Organism: Turnera subulata; assembly: GCA_028386065.3. Taxonomy (NCBI): domain Eukaryota; kingdom Viridiplantae; phylum Streptophyta; class Magnoliopsida; order Malpighiales; family Passifloraceae; genus Turnera; species Turnera subulata. Next base: position 82,809 of record JAKUCV010001367.1, read on the forward strand.
TACAGGCATAGTAGCGGTAAGTCAACATACGATGAGGAACCTTAGTTGGGTATAGTCTGCCAGGACTAGAGTGTGTGTAGTATAGTCTGTTGAGACTGGGTCAGTTACCCAACATGTAGTAGAGTTGAGGTGTCCTGATCGGGCACTAGTGTACGGTACAGTCAGTATTAGATGGTCATGGATTAGATATGATTTAGTAAGATTTCTCTGTCGTGTTGTTTATGTTAGATTCATCTGATTTGATGGTTGCATTGCTTTGAAAGTATTATGGTTGAATATATCACTGTTTATCTTTCGTCGGTGAGCGTTTCGGACTCACCCCTCGCCTGCGGGGTTTCATCCCGTAGGATGAGTTGTTTCATGTACAGGCTTGGTACATTCCAGACAGGCTGCAGCGTTTCCCTTGGATAGGCTTGGATCCATAGATTGCATGTGTCGCATACAGTGTTAGTGAGTTTAAGACTTCCGCTGTGCATATTGTTATTGTTGTTGGGCCATTGGGCCAGTTTCATTGTTGTTGATGTAATCGATGTTGGGCCGTAGGGCCATACTGTTGTTTATTATTTTGGGCCGTTGGGCCGAGTTTAGGTTGTCCACACTGTATGCTTGGGCTTGTTGGGCTGGGTTGTCACAGTTCCGGCTCGTGTTTACTGTGTACGGTAAATACGGGTCGGGGCGTTTCATTTGTATTATGTGATTTCAATGTGAAAAAGTTTCTTGAGACCATAGAAATGAGTATTTGTAAATTGTATATAGATAGCTTCAACCTAGCTCTTTACCATTCCTTGCTTCTTACTTCTGCTCGTCATTTACAATAGAAGTTCCTGCATCACGAACATGACATGAACCCACATCAGATGAAGTAATGAATTTCTCTTTTCTTCAATTACCACACTTATTCATAGTTCTCATTTACATAAACAAAATCTTATGGGGTGAGATTAGTCCGGAGGTCAACTGAATATTCATCTAGGATAAAAAAAAGAATTTTTTTTTTTGAGGAAAAATGAAAAAAGAAATTTACATAAACGAAATTTGTGTAAAGTTCCCAATACCAAATAAAAAAGAAAAAAAAAAGAGTTTTACAAAGCTTTTGAGTAGGGGATCGTTTTAAAATGATGATCCATCTCCGCGGAAGGGGCCCCAGGTTGATACGAGGAGAAACCCAACAACACAAACACAAAGCAAAGGCCCGTCCTGTCAAACTTTAAAAGACTCGATTCTAGCCCAAATTGGACAACATTATTATCTCAATCTCATCAAGTATAAGAAAGTATTGGGTATTGCATTCGGCTGTAGTAAGGTTGAGATTTCCTGTGATTTTCGAAAAAGAGGGGAAACGACATGGCTGATTCTCCCTCCAACTCCTCCTCCTCCTCCTCCTCGTCCCCGGGAAGGGAGAGAAAGAAGAAGCTGAGGCATGATGATGCTTTAGGTCTGCAGCATCATGCTGCTGTGGATGCAATTTCGAAGCCAAACCAAGAAGAAGCCGACTTAGACGACGTCGATGTTGATGATTCTGATTCTCATGTAGAGGAGGCATGGTTGGCCGATAACGATTGTCCTCGTGATTTAGAGAAGGGACGGTCGCCCGAGTCTGTTACAGAAAGGCGCTACCACCAGTATTCTTCAGATGAAGAAGAAGCGGCCGAACCCGACTCAGATGAAAAGCAAGCTGCCGAACCCGACTCAGATGAAGAGCCAAACCAAGAAGCCGACTCAGATGAAGAGACAAACCAAGAAGCCGACTCAGTCGCCCCCGATGATTGTAATCTTGACATAAGGAAGTGGTGGTTTGCTTATGACAAAACGTTGGCAGCCAACGCTGACGAGGAAAGTCCGATCCAGAGGAGGCCGTGGCCGACGCAGACGAGGAAGAGTCCGATCCAAAGGCTGAAGCGAAAAACCCATCGGAAGAGGAGGCTGAGGCCAAAAACCCATCGGAGGAGGAGGCTGAGCCAGTTGAAGAAAAACGTCGTAGGGAGTATATTCCTGAAGAGTTTACACCTCTGTTAGACAAATATATGGAACAGCTTGCCCTGCATCATGTAAGTAAAACCTATGATTTCCTTTTCTTTTTTCTTCTTTGTATTTCGTATTTAACCACCCATTCCACAAGCCCATAGTGGATGGCATCTGCCGAGGCGTCTGTGCCTTCGCCAATAAAATACAGGTTCACGTCTGTTCTATTTCGCATCACACACACTATGTTTTTGTGTTTTGAAATCAAGCTGCAAGAGCTAGAGCTAGGTTTTGTTAAAAGCTTAAGCAAAATTTACTCACATGTTTGTTTGCGTTTGTTTTGATTTTAAGAAAAAGGAGCTGGAATTTGTTGGTGTTCTGCGTGCAAACAGGGAGGGTCAAATAGAGTATCGCTATTATATTACTTTTGAGGCTCGCGACCGCTTGGATACTTCTGATGGTGAAAATGGCACAATTAAAACCTATCAATCCCGCGCGTTTGTTCGGATTCGGGCTCTTGAGAAAAGCCAACGTCTTAGTCTTCGGATAACGGTTGAGTCTCTTGATACTGTGCCACCCACACACAAACCAGCCCTCTGCTGATGAATGTAAAGGTCTGCTTCATCTCTCTTTTCTTCCTTTTTTTTTTTTTCAATAATTCTCGAGATGTTGTTCACTAGTCTGCCTCTAACAGATTGATCCTGTTTTGATACTCCCATGTTGTTGTGGAGGGGTGAGGGTGGTGGTAGGGGGGGATGGATGGAGTGAGGAGGGAGGAGATCCAACTGTACCGGATTTTTGCTTTCGAGTTTTTTCGGAGAGCTCTCGAGAACACCTCTTTGGGTCTTTTATTAATAGATTGAATTTCAATTTCAATCTTTCTTTCTCGGAGGCATTCAATGTCAATCTTGAAATAGCATTACAGGACACAATGGATCACTGCTATCTTTGCCACCACTTCATAGCTTAACGGTACTTAAGTGGAGTACATACAAATCCAGAGTGCATTCTTGGTCCTAATGTTTGCATCAGCAATGTCTCAAATGCCCTTATATCCATCCGCAGACTAGAAGATATCCGCAGACTAGAGCTATAATGATTTTTTTTTGCATTGAAAGGCTACCAGTAAAGGCTTAAAAGATTAAAGAGTTCAAGATAGAATGGAGAGGTTTAAAATAGAAAAAAATGGAAACGGAAAGAAAATATAATTAAAAACTTGATATTCCTGATACCAACTTATTATCACCTCCTTCTTTGTGGGTTTACAGACTATTGGGACTCGTCCTGATACCAACTTAATTATTATCACCTCCTTTTTTTTTAACCTCACTTCACTATCACTTAAACTACAACTCAATGGTTAGCTTTGATTATTTACATTTTTCTTTTCAGCCTTATTGATGAAGATGAGCAACATTAAATTGGTTGTTTTGATCAGCATTTGGACTGTTTAAGTGGGTTCCTTTTACGTGTGGTCAGAGTTCAGACGTCCCATTAAATAAGATCTCAAATTCAAGTCTGGTAAATGGAAAAAATCTCCATTCTTGGCACAATACTCAATTTCCAGCAGCCCGCAGATGAAACTAAAACAGGACATTGTGTTAATAAACGATTGCAAGTCACATCGGACAAAAGCACTAGCAAAAATTTCTTCGGGCCAAGCATCCAGGTTGTTGAAAATTGCCATTTAACTGTCCTTTAAATTGGATATCAGTGCTCTGCTATTAGTTCCACCTTGTGCAATGGGAGAACTAAAGAATGAGGTTTAAGTTAGGAGCACACTTCTTTTGGAAGGTTAGCATGACAAAGAATGCTACAACACTACTAAGTACTAGTAGGATATGCTACTAAGTACTAGTAGGATATGCGTAGTTTGTTGCTACTAACAACCAAATACATGTCATTTAATCCGTCATTATTATCCCATACATACTACACCTATGCTACTAACAACAAAATACATCCCAATTACCAAAAAAAAAAAACAAAATACATCCCAATGCAACATAATAGACGACACGTAACGTTACCTTAGAGTTTAGTCATAACATATTAATCAAATAAAGAGTTGGAGAGGAGGATTTGGTAATTAGTTTTTTATGTACAGGGAGGTGTTCTTTGTTTTTATATCTTTTATTTCTTTTCTTTTATTCCATGCAAAAACAATGCGTTTTAAGGAGATTGTTTTTAAAATAAGGATAAAATACCGATTGTTTTTCGATTGGATTGAATTTGGCTTAGAGTGTTCAAACAAAACCAATTATTAATTCGGTCTTGATCGAATCAAACCGAATTTTTATTTTGATTCGGGCATTGTCCCAACTATGTGTGTTTTTATTTTGGAGGTCTTGTTCTAAAAGGTCTTATTTAAATACATAAAGGAAAATGTTTTATAATTCTTATCTATTCAAATATTTTAGGTGGATAAGAATACAAAATATTTTTTGAAATAAAAAGCTTCTATGTTTGCACAAACTTTTGTATTAATAAGATCAATACAAAAACATGGCATCTTGTTGATCATACCCAATCTATATTAATTCACTCTAATTTGCCTCATGCATTTTGGCTTGAAGCATTATTTCTTTTTGCTTCTATCTAGTTAATCTTCTTCCCTTCCAATGTCTTCTACTATATTTTCTCTTCCCTAATTTCTAATCCCCAAGTCTTCCTCTCTCTCCCAATAGACACAACTCCCATCCTCCCTTTATCTCCAGCTTCTCCTACATCCTCTAACACCAACCTCACCATACCTACACCGCCATCCACCTCCGCTCCTAGTCCTATACCATCACCACCTTCAACACCTTTACCGGTTCCTACTCCTTCAATACGTACCCTTGCCAACGATGAAATTTACAAATCTATTGATCGCCTAAATCTAGTTGCCCAAAACCACCTCTACCACCGAACCCACTACCTTTACTGAGGCTTCCACGAGTCGACATTGGCGTCAAGCATGTTTGATAAATACAATGCTCTTCTTTCACAATGATATTTGGGATCTTGTGTTTAGTGATCCTACACATAACTTGATTGGTTATAAATGGGTTTATAAGATCAAATAGCATGCAGATGACTCTTTGTGTGAAGGCCCGTATCCCAATTAAATAAAATATAAATAATTAAATGAAAGAGATTTATCCAAATACCCTTGAAATCCGGGATACGAATACCGGTGCTTCAGCACACAAACAATATCCATGGAAATTTATTAACACCGAGATGTCATAAAATGAAAGAAATAAACCGGCTTAACAAGTCGTAAGCCACCACGGCATCACGCCGAAATAACATCACAAAATTAAACTCCGGCAAAACGCCGATAAAGGAGTAAAAATATTTATGACATCTCAAATTAATTCTCATGCAGCGGAAGATGAAAATAATAATAAAAAAAATCAAGGTAGAAAATAACATGCATATGTCCCTATGGATCCAACCGAGAGATGATGCACAACAACCTGCTGAAGTATCTGCGTCTGAACTCCGAGTCGAGGATAAGGTGAGAACAGCACGCTAACTAAGGTCTGAAAAACAACGGTGGCGATTATGTGAGTCGCCTACTCAGTGAACATTAAAAGTCTATGTATACATGAAAGTGAAGTCATGCTCGTAGGGTGAGTAGTTCACGAGCACAAGTACAACATACAAGCAATATCAGAATCAGACACCAACATATAAACACCTTATTGTGTCATTGTCTTTATTATTTAGATTCAATGTATTTTATTATTATTAATATTATTATTATGGGCCCTCTACTGTGAGTCAAGTCTCGGTAGCGTATCTGATCAGATCCGGGTGTGAAACCCAAGTGTCGAACCTCACTTCCCCATCTAAGACTCCAGATTTTGGTGGCTATTTAGAGCTCACCGGCGATCGATGGACTCCCACGTGAGTCTGTGTGGATTGACCACGTTCAGAAGGTCCCCACGTGGATGTAGGGGACCCTATGGTACGATTTGTTGTATTTCACTGGGCTCCCATGGCAACCCTCCCTCGGGGCTACCAGCCGACTCCACAGTAGAATTAATATTTTATTCTTAATTACACTTTTACATTTCTGTTGAAATACATTATATTTTCCAGGGATGTGTGAATTCTATGTGTTTTGTTTCATCCGGGCCTTCGGCCCATAACCACACACTATCACCAAGACATAATACATGTTATTTTCAATAACGATTCTTCATATAGAAATCAGGCATGTGAGAACAATCAAGTATACAATTCCAATCCGCATGTAGCAAACAAGGCAAGTAAACAAACAAACCACACCAACATGCATTCACAAAATATATATATAAAGACTTGTAATGTCACCTAAAAAAAATGCAGATTATGACTTCTCCCCGATCTAAGTCTACAGCTCCAGAGGTATCTCCCGTGCCTGAATACCGGTATATAATATAATCACTAAACCAATTTTTTAGAAGTAAAACGTGTATGCATGCTAAAGGTATGCTTCAATCGAGTAACTCCCGACCCTAACTATCCGATTATAAGATTTCCGGTCTAAGCCCAAAAGAATATTTTCTCATCAATAACTCCAAAGAAAAGGAATTTAGGGTTCACCGATCTAAGTCCATAAACAATTCTCGGGCCTAAAGCCCACTAAATCCTTAATCGCAAATTCCGGGCCGAGGGCCCACTTCCCTAAATTCATGTTTACCGATTATGAAATTGGGCTTCGAGCCCGTTCCTTTAAGTCCGTAAATTAAACCATCCGTGATTAGGCCTTAAGTCCATATCTTTAAGTCCATGAAACGTTTTAAACTTCAAAATGAGACTATCGGGCTTGGGCTCGCTTTTTCCTAAAAACCATTCTAAGGTTGTTTCCGAACCCAAGAGTTGATCGGCCTATGATTCTATTCGTGTCGGTAAGTTCTCCCGGCCACACATTCTAACTCTCCGCTCTCGGTAATCCACTAAATTACTTGATACTTGAATGTGTATAACGTTGAAGAATTCAATATTTAAGTACAAGGCAAAACCGAGACAAAACATAGGTAATTACCGTCTAACAGTCGTAAAACGAGTAATATATTCCGCTGGACAGAACCCGAGCCTTCGCCGAAAAATTCCCGAGCCTTCTCCGGAATAGTACGTTCTCGCCGGATTCCGGTCACCTCGCCGGAATTTCACCCAAAACTGCCATCATCCCAACAACGTCATCCATCAACTAATTCAACCACATAGCAACCGAACACTACATGAATGAACCGTCACAGGAAGGAAAGTAGCCGGAAATGCTTACCGGAGGACAGCCCAGTACAAGCCAGCTCTGGGTCTACACTTCCACGCGACTGGTCGCATCACCCGAGTCCAAGAACGCGAGCTGCACCTCTTGCCCGAACCAGTCCCGAGCTTTGTAACTCTCCCTGCCAGAACTCCGTAGTCCCAACCTCGAGCACAACACTGCCGAGCCACCAAATCGGCAAGGTTCATCCACCAAGTCAAGCCAAGCCATCACACACCGCCACCACCAGACACAACGCCATCCACCCCCACACACACAGCCACCGCCGAGAGCAACACACAGAGCCGCACGCTCGCATCCGAAAGCAAGTCAGTACTCAAGTCCACGATCTAAGAGGAACAAAGAAGGAGGAGGATCGAAGAGAAATGAAACTGGCGGTTTACCTCGACGGCGTTGCAGCCGCATGCGAGACAAGCCCAACCCTCGCTCTCGGTCCTCTTGATTCGGTCGCGGCCGAATCGACCTTGGATCCTCACCGTTCAATTTGCGATGCCGGTGGTTCAAAGGAAGGAAGAATGAAGAGGTGGCGGAGACGGTCTCGGTGTGAGGAAGGAGAGGGGACGAGATGGTGTGGGTGATGGTGGACGGGTGTGAAACTGAAAAGAGAAGAAAAGGAGGAGATAAGGAAAGAGAGAGGAGAAGATCGTGGGGTTGATGACCATTGATGGCGTTAGTGGAGGCAAGAGCCGTTATGGAAGACAGTGCCGTTGAGGATGGCGACGGCAGAGTGGAGAAGAAACGGGAAGAAAGGAAAAGAAAGGAGAAGGAGAAAAGAAAGAAAGAAAAGAGGAAGAGGGAGAGGGTCGCGCGCGCCTGGCTTGACCTAGCCAGCCAGACGACGTGTCGTCTGGTTTGGCTTGGTCAACCCACCAGGTTGACTTTTTTTTTTCAAAACCTAAAACGACGTAGTTTAAACTAAAACTACGATAAACCTTGTGTTTCATCCCGAAACACGTTTTAGGTCCGACAAAGCTCATATACGACATATTACCTCTTATAATTAATTAACCTAATGGAAAATAAATTAATTTTATTTCCATTACCGAAATCTGAATTTTTTTATAAATCAGAAACGAGAAAACCGGGGCGTTACACTTTGGATCGCTATAAAACCAATCATGGACACTTTTTCAAGGGATTATTCATTTTCTTAAAGAAATTTAGTTTTATTCATTGAAACTCCTTAAACATTGGCCTACATTTCACATTTTGGGGGTAAATAGCATATATAGGGTCTGTACTATTTCAAAAGTACCATTTGGGGGTCTATACTATTTTTTCCCTCTTTTACGGGTCTGTGCTCGTATTTTTCGTCCCTCTCTAAAAGGGACGAAAAATAAGAATATAGACCCGTAAAAGGGAAAAGAAATAGTACAGACCCCCAAACGATACTTTTGAAATCGTACGGACCCTATAACTTCTCGTCCGGAACTAATAACTCATTATCCCTTTTCTTGTTCTCGGTCGTTTTCCCTAAGGGTTAGTACATTGGTTTTTTGCTATTTTTTCAAGTTTCGAGATAAGAGTGGAGACTAATACTATCCTTTACATCATGTTGAAATAAGAACGAGGAAAAAAATTTGAACCAAAACGAGTTTCGGACGAGAAGTTATGGCCATTTTCGAATTTACAGCACGAGTTTTATGCTATTTTTTAAAATTTCGAGCTAAGTGTGGAGACTGATACTATTCATTAGAAAAAAATTGAACCAAAACGAGTTCCGGACAAGAAGTTATGGCCATTTTCGACTTTACGGTAGTTTCCTTAGGGGATAGTATACGAGTTTTTTCCCGAGTAAATCGCATATATAGGGTTCGTACTATTTCGAAAGTATTGTTTGGGGGTCTGTACTATTTCTTGTCCCTTTTACAGGTTTGTAGTCTTATTTTTCATTCCTTTTAGGGGTCTCGGGCAGCCCCGCTGATGACGTGGACTGCCCGAGACCCCTAAAGGATACGAAAAATAAGAGTATAAACTCGTAAAATGGACAAAAAATAATACAGACCCCAAACGATACTTTTGAAATAGTACAGACCATATATATACGACTTACCCCACAGCCTTAGTGGTCTCTCTTGATGTGAGAAACGGAGTCATTCTAAATTTCCAATCCCCTGATCCCCTGTGGCTTCCCCACTCCTCCCCTAACGGGAAAAATTAAAAAAGAGGGTAAAAACCAAAAGAAGTTTAAAAAATTACGATTTACCAGCTCGGTCGAGTCCACTCTTATCTATCCTACTAACCACTACAGGCACTAACTAACAGTTGTAACTACCTCGAATCTCTCTTCAATCCAAAAAAAACCGCACTTAAAGAAGAAAAAATGAGAAAACGGCCGGCGCCGAAACTGAATCAGCCACCGCCTCCCGCCCATGCGGCAGGGCCGGGAGAGAAGGAGAGCAGCACCGCCGCCGGCGGAGCCGGACAATTACCAGTTCGAGTCCCTTCCCGCGCCACTGACCGCCGATCAGGCCGGCAAGCGCGGCTTCTCTGAGGTGGAGGCGCTCAAACACGTAGTCGCGTTGACTCAGCTCGGGCCCCACCCCGTCGGCTCCGATTCTCTCGACGTAGCCTTGAAGGTAACGAATTCAACAATCTTCGCTGTTTTGTTTCTTTTTTTTTTTTGTGGAGGAATTTTGGTTTGTTGACGTGGTTTTCCGGGGGCAGTATGTTTTGGCAGCGGCGAAGGAAATTAAGAAGACGGCGCACTGGGAGGTAGGAGTGGAAGTGGATGTATTCAGGGCGGAATCGGGCGCTAACCGTCTGGTCAGTGGACTTTTTAAGGGGAAAACACTTGTTTATTCAGATCTTACTCACATCATATTAAGAATCATGCCAAAATATGCATCTGAAGCAGCAGATAATGCTATTCTCGTCTCTTCTCACATTGATACCGTTTTCTCCACGTATGCTTTCCTCGTCTTTTCTTCCTAATCCTTCGCTCCTTGGTTTGTCATTTTCGGATAACTGTTTGCCTGTCTTTGATACGCAAAATGCTTTTAGGTCTGTCTTCTGCGGAAATGTTTGGTTGTTTTTGGCAATGGAGTTTGAGAGAGTGTTGTTTTCGTGTTTTTTAGGGGAGGGGCTGGAGATTGTAGTTCGTGTGTGGGTGTTATTCTGGAACTTGCTCGAGGGGTTTCTCAGTGGGCGCATGGATTCAAGAATGCTGTCATATTCTTGCTTAATACGGGAGAGGAGGAAGGCCTAAACGGTGCTCATAGCTTCATAACTCAGGTAGGAAGCATTATTGTTTGTATTCAGGAATCAATGATTTGTAGCTTAGGGAATGTATACTGTGGTGATCTTTGTTTTTTTATGGGACCAATATTCTCGTGCACTGTTCGTTTGTGGTATTTGCATTGGAATATTTTCATCCAACTAGATTGAATTTAGTTTCACTTGTGCAGCATCCGTGGAGTGAGACTATTCGTTTGGCTGTTGATTTGGAGGCCATGGGCATTGGAGGAAAGTCTGGGATATTTCAGGTATGCTTTCCCAAAGTCAGAAGTGAGCTAGCCTAGGAGAAGGCTTACTAGTGCCATTCTCTTGGCCAATTTCATTTTTTATGGAAATAGATTGTTTTATGGAATCATTTCTGCATTTTCATGGCCACTTTCACCATCTTTGAAATGTTGAAAGATTCTGAATAACTGATCATTATATCATTCTGGCTTTGCTATTTTATCATAAGAAATCTTATAACTTTCTATTATCTTATTTTGCCTCAAGGTTCTTTAAATCACTTGGTTGCTGGTTTTCAAATTACTTTTTATGTTTTCTTTACCATAGGCGGGGCCCAATTCATGGGCTATTGAGAACTTTGCATCAGCAGCGAAATACCCATCTGGCAATATTATAGCACAGGTTTGTATTTTCCTGTTAAGTTATTGCCTTTCATATTTGCTTTTGATGGTTGATGTATTTGAGCTAATTAGTTCTGCAGGATCTTTTCTTATCTGGAGTGATTAAATCTGCCACAGATTTCCAAGTATACCAAGAGGTTTCTGGTCTTTCTGGGCTTGATTTTGCTTACACAGATAACAGTGCAGTATATCATACCAAGGTCCTTCTTTTCGTCTTTTCCTTTCCCTCTGATTCTTCGTTAAGGGAATGACATTTTTGTGATGGAATCCTTTCTGCTTGCCATTACATCTCAAAAGAATTCACGATCGCTGTAATGGGAGCTAGATTGATAAACAAGAAACTAATATTTCACAGTAGTTTTTCTTGATTTATCTTGTATATCTTATGTAAACTGAATAACAAATTTTAAACAGAAATTTTTTTTTGGTAACAGTATCTGACATGAAAGTGCACGCGTTGTGGCATGGATTCCTAGTATGCTCTATTGGGCTATAAACTCCACCTGCTGATGTAGGTTGTTATTTGGGTCTGCATTAACATGGAAAGAGTGTTATAGTGGTTGGTCATTGTGCAAGTTTCGGAATAGTCCATCTGCATTGCAGGTTTGGATTTTCCAATAAGGAATGACCTTTGTAATTACGATAGTAGAAAAAAAGTAGTTCATAAGTCGCCTATTTTATTTGAAGCTTTGATAAATTCAATGCTGTTTTTCTGTCTTTGAGTGTTGGGAGTTCTTAATTGATGCTTACTCAGTGAGAGAGAACATGCAATTCCACTTCCAAAAATTAGTTACTATTTGAAATTTTCCTCGTGCAGAATGACAAATTGGAACTCTTGAAATCTGGATCTCTGCAGCATCTTGGTGAGAACATGCTTGCTTTCCTTCTTCAGGCTGCTTCATCCCCTCATCTTCCAAAAGGCGAGACATTAGGAGAAGGGGAAAAAACTGGACATGAATCAGCCGTATTTTTTGATATCCTGGTAATAAATGTTTGGAGAGATTCTTAAACCCTCTGCTGTCTTTTGCAATGGAGATGGTCAATGGGTTAATGCTGCTAGCCAAAAATATGTATGGATTTACTTTTCTGTATCTTGTTTCAATCTCAGGGAACATATATGGTCGTGTATAGACAACGTTTGGCAAGCACACTTCATAATTCGGTGATGATGCAATCACTTCTAATATGGGCGACATCATTATTTATGGGTGGTTATCCAGCTGTGATTTCCTTGGGCTTATCATGTCTTAGTGCTTTTTTTATGTGGTTCTTCTCAATTTGCTTTTCTCTCCTTGTGGCCTTCATCCTACCCAAAATATCTCCTTCCCCTGTACCATTTGTTGCTCATCCATGGGTAGTGATAGGCTTATTTGCTGCACCTGCACTTGTTGGGGCACTAACTGGTCAACATCTGGGTTATGTAATTCTCAAAAAATATTTATCAACTGTGTACTCCAAGAGAAAGCAGCTTTCAACAGCTGTGCAAGCTGATTTGGTCAAGTTAGAGGCTGAAAGATGGCTGTTCAAAGCTGGTTTTGTACAGTGGCTTATTCTTCTGGTCATCGGAAACTATTACAAAGTTGGAGCATCATATTTGGCATTTTTTTGGCTGGTTCCTCCGGCATTTGCTTGTAAGTTGTCATGTTACATTACTTTAGATTGATTGCAAAAGACAGAAACTACTTGTATGTTGTGCATGTCTTAGTTAGGACCATGTCTGTTGATCTGATGTTAAAACTAACAACTGTTTTCAATATGGGTTTATTCAGATGGCATGCTCGAAGCGACTTTGACCCCAGCGCGGTTGCCTCGGCCACTCAAACTTGCAACTCTTTTGATAGGCTTGGCTTTACCAATTGTGATTTCTGCTGGTACTTTTGTTCGATTTGCAGGAACAATAATTGGGATGATGGTTCGATTTGATAGGTAATGCTTTATGTCATCTGATTCTTGAAATGCCTAAAGTTTAAGCCACTTCTTTCTCTCTTTTTTTTCCCCTTGTTTCATATTACAACATGTTAAGTTTTGGCCTTTTATCAGCTTTTTTATATGTAACTTTCTAGATGGTTGATGCTGAATACCAATTTATCTATTTTAATGATACTGAATAGGATCAGTTTAAAAAATGGTGAGAGAAGCAAAAGTTTGACCTTGGCGAAAAATGAAGAGGTGGATTTTAGATTGTGCTGGGGGTGATAATTGAAACTTTGAGTAGATGGAAGTCGTCTATCCTGCTAAAAAGTGTTTCAATGTGCTGGAGCAATTTCTTGGACTTGAAACTTAGTGTGGAGGGGATCTGTCTTTTCTGCTCAAAAGTGTTGAACTGTGCCGGAACAATTTATAGCAACTGTGTTGTTCTCATAATGGAAGCTGCTAGTTAAAAAATAGAATGCTGGATTTTTATTTATTACGCATTTAATATTTAGCTCGTAATCTTGTTTCTATAATTGTGTGCAGGAATCCAGGCGGAACTCCTGAGTGGATAGGAAATGCAATAATTTCGGTTTTTCTTGCTGCTGTCATATGCCTGACTTTAGTTTACATCCTTTCATACATTCATCTTTCAGGTTTCCATTCTATATAAGTGCTTGTTATGAAGCCCCACTTGATAATAGATTAAAAAAATTGCACTTAAGTGATTTGTTGCTAGTCCACTTACTTTTGTTCCATGGCTGTCTAGGTGCAAAACAGATGCTGGTTCTTGCGACCAGTGTCCTCTTTGGTATCTCACTCCTTTTAGTATTATCTGGTACAATTCCACCATATACCGAGGACACAGCCAGAGCTGTGAACGTAAGTTTCCATTTCTGCTTTGACTTAATTCTTGTAAATGAGTCTTTTTGTTACTACTTTGTCGTGACACGCTGTGGTTAGAGGTTTTTAGACCCACAGACTTTTATCACATTGACCATAGCATTGGCTGGCGTTACCTCTGTGCTTTTTGGTCCCATTATTTGATGCAGTTATTTTGGTTTTGCAATGCAGTGCTATCACCTTGTTGTTTGATTACCTCTCTTCTCACTTAGGAATCTTGCATCAATTAACTCTTATGTCTACTTATGTGGATATCTGATTCATGTTCTCAGGTTGTTCATGTTGTCGAGACAATGGCACGTGAAGGAAAGCAAGATCCAAGGTCATATATTTCTCTATTTTCTACAACTCCTGGAAAGTTGACAAGTGAGGCTGAAAAGATTGGAGAGGGATTCGTATGTGGTAGAGACAAGGTTGTTGATTTTGTTTCCTTCGAAGTGAAATATGGTTGTTGGACTGATGAGGACAGTAAAGATGGATGGAGTGAGTCGGATATTCCCATACTGCATGTGGACAGTGATATCAAGGAGGACAAAAGAATCACTGAAATTTCAATTGACACCAAAACATCTATACGCTGGTCACTTGCGATCAATTTTGAGGAAATTGAAGATTTCATTTTGAAAGGTAGGTTGAACTTTCCTTGATTGTATGTGTCAATTTCTTCTCGATAACTTCCTTGGCAAATGGGCTGACATATGGCATTCACCGCTAGAACTTCGGTTTACCAATTAGTTCCATTCACATGCAGGAAATTCAGAGGAATTGGTTCCTTTAGGCAACAAGAGCAGCACGGATGGATGGCATATAATTCAGTTTTCAGGAGGGAGACAATCACCCAGGAAGTTCGAGCTAACTTTTTTCTGGGCTAAATCAGATATGCATGGTGAGGTTGAACAGGAGAAGGCCCAGCGGCCTCTATTGAAGCTAAGAACCGATGTTGACAGAGTGACACCAAAAGTTGAAAGAGTTCTGGAAAAGCTCCCTGCTTGGTGTTCCTTGTTCGGGAAGTCCACGTCCCCCCACACCCTAGCTTTCTTGAGCAGTCTTCCTGTCAACTTTTAGGTTACCCGGAGCAATAGTGAGAGCATTAGTGTAGGGGACGAATGATGGTGTGCAGTGTATATTATCAGTTATATGGACCTTTGCAAAGCTGAGAACTACGAATAGGGATTTATTTTCTTTTCATGGAAACCGCAATCCATGTCCTTTAATGGGAAACAAACCGGGTAGATTACAATAATAAAGGGATAAAGTTGTGAAGGTCGAGATTTGGATAAATATGATACATTACAATAAGAACGATGGCCGTAAATTTACTCTCTGCTTAAAATTTTGTGAAATCAAAATGTGAACTCCACTACTTCTGTTGATTGCATTGCCGAATTTTCCTAAGAACGTGGTGGAGTCGGATAGTTGAGTTTAAATAACATTGAAACGCCTAATTAACAGGAGAAGAAAAGTTGAACTCCATTTTTTTAAAATCAGTTTTCATGATTTTAAGTTCAACACACAGAAGAGAAAAGAAAAAACGAAAAAAAAAAAAAACAAAATCTGATTTCCTCTTGTAAATAGTACGTGCGGCTAAGGTCTACTTGTCAACGTGCGAGGACACATATGACACGCGAGACACAGCCACAGGTGTGCAAGACGAAATAGTAAGACCCAGAAAAAAAACAACTCAACACAGAATTAAAGAATCTCCGACTTGGAAGAGAGAGACAGGCAATCTTGAGAGAAATGCCGTTTATAACGTTGGGAATCTCAGTATCTCCAGCCTCCATAGCCAATAAGAGTTTATTGGCAAATCTCTTCAGTTGTTTTTTTTCCTGGGTTTTCTTTCTAGTCTACTTTGCTACTGTTTTTTTAGACCTTTGCTGACCAAGTCAGTTTGTCGGGCATTCTTTGGTTGTTTGTGAATCTTTAGCTTGTGCTATGACTAAATTCACATCAATAGACTATAGAGCTTCTAGTTTCGTTGTAGTTGCTGCTAGCATGGCCAAATCTATGTATGGTTCCTTGTGGTAATCCTACTTATTGCTTGCCTGGTCACTTGACTTTGCGAGTACCTAGAAATGGGAATGGTAGACTACCTTCCACTTTTTTTTTTTGCCGATAAAACATAGTGTTATTGAAATATAAAAGTGTCTACAAATGGTTTGCAACATAATCTTGAGCCACATCACGCCAGTACAAACCACAATAGAGGTCGGATTGATTGAAGGTATTGTTTCTAATACAAAAGAAGGATATGTAGAAGGTATTTATGTTAGTGAGATGCGGAAGTGTCTTTCTCATTGAATTACATATAGCTCGGTTTGAAATTTTCTGCCTTTAACTCTTGGGGATTGATTGAAGAATAGAATTCAGGTTTTTTTGGTACTTTAATTGCATGATTGGCTGTTGTATTAAGAAAGTATTTGAATGGTTCTGGCCGTGGCTGTAGGAATATGCAAAGCCAGCCAAGTGTTGGAATTGTATCCCGCATTGTCTCCAGAGATCATTGCTACGGATGCAAGGGTAGAGTATTGTTGGGATGTAGCTGAGACACATTGCAGCTCCTCCTTCCCCGAATACTCTGTAACCCGCTAGATTTCCTGCCGAGGATTGACAGACTAGTGACAATGCTAGCAGGACCATCTGTGCCAAATGGTTGCAGGAGAGCATGCCTGGTTGCTGTTGTCGATGACTCGGTTGATCAATCATTTTGCTTTTGATGGGAAATTCAGCATTAGTCGACGATATGTTACTGGGATATTGACGGCAGACACAGTAGCTGATTTTCTTCCAAGGAAGGTCCCACTCTTGTCTCTATCTCAGCCTACTAACCCCTGCAGCCACTCACTGACAGTCATAAGTCATAACTACCTTCTCCTCATTTCTTTCTTCAATCTAGAAACCGCAATTGAATTATTTCTGATTGGAAAGTCAGCATTGAAATCGAGTATATGTTACTTGGGATATTGACGGTAGACACAGTGGCCGATTTTCTTCCAAGGCAAGGTCCAATTCTTATCCTATCCCAGCCTACTAACCCGTACAACCTCCAGTCTCTCTTCAATTTAGAAACGTCACTTTTAAAAGAATTGAGAGAACTGTCGGCAAAATCAGCCATGGGCAGGAATCTGTCACTACCAAAATTCTCCTACCGCCCCGAAATAATTGATGTTTGAGGAATCTAACACATTGAGTGTTGAAAGTGTAGTTAATATGCTAGAAGAAATGATTTATTGAACTATTCATATTTTATTTTTGAATAAGAGAAATAAAATAGATATTATTATCTACTAGGATGAAAGATAAATATGTAAAAAAAAAAAACTCATTTAATGTTTATTGGATTTTTCAAAGCGATAATATTTTTAGAACACAACTCTTTCCATTAACTGTGAATTATTTCAAAGGGAGTAGATAATAAAAAATAGAAAAAATTAGATTAATATCAAATATAATTAAGAAACAAAAAAATAAATATTATTAGACAATACGGAAATATATGGGCCCACTGAAAATGTGTAACCAGCAATAGTAGGGAAAAGAGGATATAAACATTTTTCTGAACATGCCTTAGGCATGACCAAGCACATTTAGGGGCAGAGCTCATTGGTTTTAATTAATAAATGCAGTAATAGATACCAACCATTTTTCACTCTTAAATGCCCGTAGACAAAAATAAATAAATAAATAAATGCCAGTCGACAAAATGGGTAATTCCTTCCAGCTAAGTGAACCAAGCCATGGCTCTTGTTTTTTTTTTTAAAAAAAAAAAACCAAAGGCTCGCCTCACTCCTCCCGTGGCGGGAAAATTTAAAAAATTGGAAGGAGAACAAAGTTCTGGAAATTACAAAAATCAGTAGTATTACTGTGAGTGATTGGGACTCGAGCGGGCTGATACTCGTAATTTCCATAACTTATCCCATCCTAGTGCTACTAACTACTACCAGCTACTTCACTGACAGTTATATATAACTGCCTCCTCCAATCTCTCTTCAATCCAGAAACCGCACTTTAATTAAAGGAAAAAAAAAATGAGAAAACTGCTAGCACCGACACTGAATCAGTCACAATCGGCATGGCCGGAATTTGAGAAGGGGAGGTCGTCGTCGTCGAGGCCGCCGCCGTGTAGTTGGTGGGCAGCCAGTCCCTGCCGCACCGACGAGTGCAAGAAGCGCTGCGAAATGAGCATGATGCGGCACATGTTAATGGTCAAGTTCAGGGACGGTCGGGGTGAGTGGCGGCTTGTCCGGCCACTGGCGCCGAAGAGGCTCCAGCTCCGCGAGTTCGTGCATCGGCGTGTGAGTCAGCTGGGGCCCCGCCCCGTCGGCTCCCAGTCTCTCGACCGAGCCTTGCAGGTAAGAAATTTGACGACGACCTTCGCTGTTCTTTTTCTTTGTTAGTTTGTTTGTTTTTTCCTTTCGTTTTACTGTTTGCTGACGTGGTTTTCCGGTGGCAGTGTGTTTTGTCGGCGGCGGAGGAGATTAAGGAGACGGCGGACCCGGAGGTTGGAGTGGAAGTGGATGTATTCAGGGCGGAATCGGGCGCTAACCGTTTGGGCAGTGGAGCTTTTGAGGGGAAAACACTTGTTTATTCGGATCTTGTCCACATCATATTAAGAATCACCCCAAAAAATAAATATGGATCTGAAGCAGCAGAAGACATTGCTAATGCTATTCTGGTCTCTGCCCACATTGATACCGTTTTCTCCTCGTATGCTTTCCCCCTAGTCCGTTTTTTCTAGCTCGTTAATTGGTTTGCGAATTTCTGATAAATGTTTGCCTCTCTTTGTTGTTTTTGTTTTAGGTCTGTTTCTTCTTTTTCTTTTTTCGGGGAAATGTTTGAGAGTGTGTTGTTTTGGTGTTTCTAGGGAAGGGGCTGGAGACTAGCTCGGATGTGAGTGTTATGCTGGAACTTGCTCGAGGGGTTTCTCAGCAGGCGAGTGGATTCAAGAATTCTGTCATATTCCTGTTTAATTCGGGAGAGGAAGAAGGCCTAAATGGTGCTCATAGCTTTGTTACTCAGATAGGAAGTATCATTGTTTACATTCAGTGATCGTGATCCGTACGTGGCTCAGGAAATGTATAATGTGGTGATCTTTGCTTATTTAAGCGACCAAGATTCTTAATTGTGCACTGTTAATTCGTGGCATTGGCAGTGGAACATTTCTTATCCAAGTAGATTGAATTAATTAGATTGAATTGTGCAGCATCCTTGGAGTGACACTATTCGTTTGGCAGTTGATTTGGAGGCCTTGGGCATTGGAGGAAAGTCTGGGATATTTCAGGTATGCTTTCCCAAAATCTGCAGCGAGCTAGTCTAGGACAAAGCTTAGTAGTGCTATTCTCTAGGCTTTAGAAATAGATTGTTTTATGGAATCATTTCAGTTTTTTCATGGCCACTTTCACCATCTTTGAAATGCTGTAAGATTCTGAATAACTGATGATTATATGATTCTGGCTTTGCTATTTTATCATAAGAAATCTTTTAAACCCCTGTTATCTTATTTTGCCACAAGTTTCTTTGAATCATTTGGTTGCTGGCTTATTGTTCTCTGCGGTTTTCAAATCTCTTTTTGATTACTTTTTATGTTTTCTTCACAAAACAGGCGGGCCCCGATTCATGGGGTGTTGAGAAGTTTGCATCAGCAGCAAAATACCCATCTGGCAATGTTATAGCACAGGTTTGTATTTTCCTGTTAAGTTATTGTCTTCCATATTTGCTTTTGATGGTTGATGTATTAATTTGTGCTTATTTGTTCTGCAGGATATTTTCTCATCTGGAGTGATTAAATCTGCCACAGATTTCCAAGTATACAATGAGGTTTCGAGTCTTTCTGGGCTTGACCTTGCTTATACAGATAACACTGCAGTATACCATACCAAGGTCTTTCTCTTCTGTCTTTTCATTTCCCTCTGATTCTTTTTTGAGGGAATGCCGTTTTTGTGATGGAATCCTTTCTGCTTGCCATTACATCTCAAAAGAATTCACTATAGTTATAATGGAAGCTAGATTGATAAACCAGAAACTAATATTTGGAAAACAATTTTACTTGATTTATTTTATATCTTATGTAAGCTGCATGGCAAATTTAATACAGAAAAAGTTTCTCGGTAACAGTATCTGAAATGAAATTGCATGCATCGTGGCATGGATTCCTAGTGTGCTCTAATGGGCTATGAACACCACCCGGTGGAGTAGGTTGTTTTGTTAGTTTGTGTCTGCATTAACATGGAAAGAGTGTTACAGTGGTTGGTAAATCGTCACTGGTGCAAGTTCCAGTGTAGTCCATCTCCATTGCAGATTTGAGCTTTCAAGTAAGGAATAACCTTGTAATGCTGGTAGGAGAAAAAAAGTAGTTCATAAGTCGCCTGTTTTGTTTGAAGCTCTGGTAAATTCGTTGCCGCTTTTCTGTCTTTAAGTGTTGGAAATTCTTAATTGATGCTTACTCAGTGAGAGAGCACATGCAATTCCACTTCCAGTAATTAATTACTACCTGAAATTTTCCTCGTGCAGAATGACAAAGTTGAACTCTTGAAACCAGGCTCTCTGCAGCATCTTGGTGAGAACTTGCTTCCTTTCCTTCTCGAGGCTGCTTCATCCTCTGACCTTCCAGAAGGCAAGACGTTAGGAGATGGGGGAAAAACTGGACATGAATCATCCATATTTTTTTATATTCTGGTAATAAACATTTAGCAAAACTACACAAGACTACTACAGAGATAACCCATTAAACCCAAAAACATAAAAAGAAGATGCTTATCGCTTTGTATGAATTGCTCCACTTAAGGAACTCTCACTTTCTGAATTCGCTCCCTAACAAGAGCTGCCTTAACAGGAGCATCTTGGTTACGCGCATGAGGTGGTCCTTGAGAATCCTCTCAAACGACTGCTGGTCCTCCTTCGGCACATTTAAAACGAACCGACTGTAACAAACAACAACAACAACAACAACCGCCGCCGCCGCCGTCAATTATTCTTCCAAAATCAGTAGCAAAACACCACGAATTAAAGAGGACGAGGAACGCCAAGGGAAGGGAAATACCTGCAGAGATCGTCGAGGAGTTCCTGGGGAGGATTGCCGCCGTTCTTGAGAGGAGCGCTGGAGGATCGATTGAGACCAGACATGAGTAGTAGAAAGTGAGCCCTTTTGGGTTGTTGTTGGTGGTGATGGTCGGTGGCGGATGTATTTTGAAAATCCCAATAATTGGAAAAATGATTTGTATATATATACAGAACTAAAAGAGTGAGTTACTAGGAACCCTAATTGCGATATTTTTTTTTTTATTTTGTTTTCTTTTTTTTGGGGTGTGTGTGTGTGATTTATAATAAGAGTGTGAAAATGGAGAGTGAAGGAGCTCTTTTGTTAGTGAGAGGGAATAGAAAAGAGAGGGAAAAGAGCTCCTCTTTGTTGTGGAGGGGTGGTGGTGGGGGGTGGAGGAGTGAGGAGGGAGGAGATCCAACTGTACCGGATTTTGCTTTCGAGTTTTTCAGAGAGCTCTCTAGAACACCTCTTTGGGTCTTTATTAATTAAAAAAAAAAACAGGTTATTCTGTAAAATATTGTCCCTCCATTTTTGTTAGTTTGCTCAACTAAGTCTTTCAGCTTTTTTTCATCGTAATTTTATCCTCTCGTCGATTTATCAATCATCAATTCCAACAATAAAAACTCCATCCAATAAGAGAAAAAAGAAGAGTCGGCTGCCAAAGATTTATATATGTACAAGAACCTTTTTTGTTATGAGATATCATTCTTTTAAAGGTTAATGTTGATTATATATTCATCTTGTTTCCTCATTCTATACATATAAATTTAATTCATTTTAATATATATTGTTTAATTAAATATCTTTTACAATTAATTTATATTTACTTATAATTTTTTTATACATCATTCTTTTTTTTATACATCATTCTTTTTTTTTAATCTTTATATTGTAAATAGCTTTAATATATACACTATGGATATGCTTCTAGAAATAATATATGTATGAATATTTTTCCTAGAAAATTATATTATGCTAAGTAGTTCTTGTGAATATATTTTGGAATATATATATATTTACGTTATCATTTGGAGAAATTATTTTATGGTAGAAAATAATAAATGTTATACAATTATTTTATGGAAATAATTTCTTGGAAAAGAGTATATGAAATGATTATTTTCACGAAAAATATTTTGAAAGGGGTATTATCAAAGTATTAAATACCGGAATAATATCCGGATATAAGTACGATATATTATCCTTGGGAATGGATTAATAATGGTGAATAATAATGTTCACATCATAACCGAAGAAATACCGGGGTAAATGGGAATATTACATTTTGTCATTTGCATACCATTGCTGTGCATATAATGTATGCATACTATGTGTTATATAGGAGTTGATACCGAGCAGTTCAACGAGGAACCGGCTTTGGAACTTGTGGTGGAAACCCAGAGTTAATAACAGGCCAAGGTGAGGTTGCATATACGTCATTCCACCCATGAGAACCGGGATGGTTGGTCTTGAAACTACATAGGTTCCATTGCATCTTATGGTTATTGTTGTTATCTTTGTGATATTTGTTGATATTTGTTGTGTGGATGGATAACCCTTGATATGTTGCCTGTAATACTTTGTGTGCTTTGTTGTTTGATTGAACTGCTGAGATGTTGATTGTTGGCTATTTGACTACTATAGTTATCATTGTTGTTGTTGGACTGTGTTGTTGAATCTTTGGATATTGTGTTGAGATTGATGTTGGACTGTTGATTATGAATAATTGAAAAAAAGACAATGGATATTGGAAATGGAAATTGGAAAGTGAATTTGAGATGATGATTTAATTGTCACATGGAAAGTAATGGTACGACCCGATGGTTTGAAAATTAATTTTGGGATGCTATGGTCGGTTACTTGGTTTGGGGATGTTTATCCCGGATTGGTTGGGCTGTCATGCCTGGTTTGATATTTTTGGGACGAGGTCCCGGTATGGTTATTTTGGGTTGTTGAACCCGGTATGGGTATTTTGGGTTGTTGAACCCGGTATGGTTATTTGGGTTGTTGAACCCAGTATGGTTGATATTTTGGGACGTGGTCCCGGTATGGTAAGGTTTGGTATGGTTCTCTTGACCTGACATCCGGAATTAATTAATAACCTGGTACGACCCTAGCTTGTCCAGTGACGGGGCCCGAAAGATAAAATTGGTAATAATAATAAATATTCTTTTGGTCTTGGCTCAGTCTTGTTTGAAATGTGCTTTTGCTTTGTTAGGCTGTGATGTGGTATGTTCATTTGCATGATGTCTCATGATCATACCTTGGGAGGTTGTCAGTCCTCAGTTTAGTCGGTTGACCGTGGTCGGCATAGGTTGCCGGTTTGCGGGTGTTAGTTGTTGTCGTTGGTCGTGAGTAGTCTATTGTTGTTGGCATCGGTTGCCAGTTGCCCTTTGTTGGTTGTTGGTTTCTTTTGATAATTGTCAGATAAGTATCACTTGTCGTTTTTGATCGAATATTGAGATATGTTGGTTGTCGACAGTGGTCGACGGTTGGTTGATTGTTATTTCTAAAGGTATGTCGATACCCAGAGATCGAGCTTAATGAGAATTGTTGTTGTGGTTACGAGTTGCTGTGGTGACTACTGTTACTGTGTTGTGTTGTGATTCTACCCGGGGACCGGTTTGTGATGTTGATTGGGTATGGTCCGTGCTGGTTGCCAGCTACCCGGTGAGCGAGGCTCACGTGATTTTGAGATTGTTTCTTTTGGTACCGGATTAGATGATCGGCAAGCACAGTAAAGGTATGTTATCATACGATGAGGAACCTCAGTTGAGTATAGTCTGTCAGGACTAGAGTATATGTTGTATAGACTGTTGAGACTGGGTCGATTACCCAACATGTGGTTGAGTTGAGGTGTCCTGATCGGGCACTAGTGTATGGTACAGTCAGTATTAGATGGTCAGTGCATTGCATAGTCGATGGGGTGGACATTGGCATAGTTCGCATTGTTCTTTATGATTGTATTTGTTCTATATACTGGGCATGACCCGTATGCTGTATTGATGTGCTCTTGACTGTTAAGTATCTGCTATGTTCATCATGGGTTATGTGTCGGTGAGATTATGGAGAATCCCACCCCTCACCTGCCCCATCGGCAGGCTACGTTGTTCTTTGTGCAGGAATGCATAATGGCAGGCTGCGGCGCACCCCTCGGGCAGGACTCGGATCCATTAGTTGCATTGGGCTTGCATATGTTGACATTGAGTTTAAAAATGCTTCCGCTGTGCTGTTGTTATTGAGATTCCCGAAGTCGGGTATTGTGATAATGTCTTTGGGCCGTTGGGCCGAATTTGCTGTTCAATATACTATTTGTGCCACGTGTCGGCACTGTTGTTCAGTAATTACTATATGATGGGTAAATTTGGTCTGGGTGTTTCACTTTTTTTTAATCTTTAGTGATAACTTAATTATAACATTTACCTTTTATAACTTCGAATTTCTTAAATTTATTTGTATCTTTTTATAAAATTTATAATAATTTTATTTATTATATTTCTTCAATTTTTAACATAAATTTCTATTTATTTATTTTTAAACTTTATGAATGATTGGTATAGTAACTTTTTTAACAACTTTATAAGTTTAGTATATGAAGGTAAACATTTTACTGAGTTCATTATCATCATCTTCATACATATTATAGTTTTTAATTTTATCTATAATCTTTTTTGTCATCTCGTTCTTTCTAATTTACTTTATAATCTTCAAGTTTTATGGTATATTTGTTATTAAAAAAATTATTTTTACATAAAGTTTATATTAATATTTTTTTCAAAAAAATTATGAGACATAATCTTTCTTCAATATTGATATTTTATTAATTACTTTTCTAATTTATTATTTTTTTTACTTATAGACCTTACAAAATGAAACGACCTGACTCCCATTTTACCAATATACGATATTTACAAAGAAATAGTGCCACCATGTGAGCAACATATCATGAAAGCGTAATTCCACCTCAATAACATCCCCCATACATGAACATTATCATTTGTATAGCGAAATCATTTTCTACATATTCAATGTCAGTGTATGTAAAACTTAATGCATGTTAATGGATCCGAATCCAATTACCAAAAAACTATTTTGTTTCGTGTGTTTTGATTTTAAGAAAGAAAAATTGGAATTTGTTCTTGTTCTGCATTCAAACAGGGAGGGTGAAATAGAGTTTCGCTATTATATTACTTTTGAAGCTTCCGACCATTGGATACTTCTGAAGGGGAAAATGGCATAATGTACATTTTTATTTTGGAGGTGTTATTCACTATTATTGACTAAAAGGTCTTATTTAAATACATAAAGGAAAATGTTTTATAATTCATATCTATTCAAAAATTTTAGGTGAATATGAATCTAAAACATTTTTAAGACCCATAGAGTCACAGTCGCTACTCGTCAATACTAGAAAATGAAGCTCTAGAACAAGCTGTTCATCGACTCAACGAGAGGAGGATATACCTCAATCTCAATCTCTATTGGTTGCGATTATTATGCTTAGTGAAGCTTGTCAGTTCAGTGTAATTGCTCATTGGTGAGGTGGGTTGCCAGATTTAGAACCGATGGAAGGTACATAAATGACCACGGTTTCCACAATAGAAATCATACAAAATAGATGAGGGAGCTCATCACATCCTAGGATACCCTGTGTAGATAATTACACTTTTATTATCTTTTTCCCGAGGACTATAAAATTACTAAGCTTGAATTTAACCGAACTTATAAGTTATCTGTCAAGCCTATAGCCACTATTTTATTGGTAAACCAAAAAGTGAGGAATAGGGCAACACTCAAGGTGAATATGCTATGGACATGCAGTTATTTTGGTTATGCATTGCTATCACATTATTGTTTGATTACCTCTCTTCTCAGCTTAGTAATCTTGCATCAATTAACTCTTATGTCTACTGTGAAAATCTGATTCATGTTCTCAGGTTCTGCATGTTGTTGAGATAATGACAAATAAGAACTAACACCTCTGTTAGACAAATATATGGAACAACTTTCCAAGCATCATGTAAGTAAAATTATATCAAACCAACATAATAAAGATAAAGGTACAGGTCTCCGCGGAGTGAATATTATGATCTTTATCCCCAAATTAGTCTCGGGAGGATTTTTCTAGAAGTTTATATTAAGGGGGCCAAAAACTTAGGGAGAGAGTAGCAGTTCTGTATCAAACCCGTGTAAACTACATAAAATGATGCGCAATCCACACTAAGCCACCATACGTTTTATGAATTTTTATTTCCATACATATAAATATTGATTATTTAGGGGGGTTTGGGCCCCTGCTTCCCCTGGATCCGCCTCTGCTTTAGCCTATTGTATTTCCAAGTGCTAATGATGATGTTTATGATCATGTTTAGCCCTTTTGACACATTTGTGGTCTCGAGACTGAGTATTTGAGGAAAAAATGTTTAGAAAAAATGTTTGTTTTACTTTTTTGTGGACAAACATATGCTAAGTAAAAGGACGCTTCTTAACCGTAAAAATATCTTTACAACATAATGGAGAAGCATCAAACTATGCATTGTGTTCCTTGAAAAAGGTGCATCTTACTTTCCCAGCTGAAACACAACAATTGCTTAGAAACTAATGCATTTAAAATGTCAGAGTGTAGATAAATAAGCTATATGTGCTTTCTCATTCTCCAGGCACTAAATCAAGCAATATAGGATCAGAAAAAAATCACCTAATTGTTTAGCATATTGATTTGTATTATGTGATTTGAATGTGTAAAAGTTTATTGATTTGTATTATGTGATTTGAATGTGTAAAAGTTTCTTAAGACCACGGAAATGAGTATTTTAGATAGCTTCAACCTAGCTCCTTACCCTTCCTTGCTTCTTGCTTCTGCTCGTCATTTACAATAGAAGTTCCTTCGTCGCCAACATGATACATGATGAACCCACATCAGTAATGAAACTCTCTTTTCTTCCATTACCACACTCATTTATGGGATGAGATTAGACCGATGGTCTGAATATTCATATAGCAAAAAAAAAAATGAACAAAAAATTTTATTTTTTTTATCATAACAATGTTGGAGTTGAAGGGTTAAAGTCCACAACAGACTAGAAAGCTTTAGTTAGAAGAAAATTCTAGAATACTGTTTAAAACTCGGTTTAGTATTTTGTGGATGTCAAATAATCAACGTGTACTCAGTATTGTATACAAATAGTCTCTTAATCAAAGGGAAACTATCTTTCAGCTTTTGGATATAGTTTCTTAATCAAAGGGAAACTATTTCTTTGTGACCTTTTTTTTCTTTTGAAAATTAACATGGTAACGGAGCCCCTATGGTCTTAAGGGCCTGTAAACCTTGAGCTTTTGGTGGAGAAAATGTTGTATTACGGTTGCAGCAAAATTTTGGAGCTTTGGTTGAGAAAATTTGGAAGAGAAGAGATATGTTGGCAACTATCTTTTCATAAGGTGCTTTTGAAGTTTGCTTGTAGGATTTTTGAACAGATAAAGAAGATGTGCAACAAATGAAGAAGACGTACAGAAGGAAGAAAGAAGAATTGGAGGAAATGAAAAGTGCAAAATTTTACTTTTGAAGAACTTTTGTGTGAAGAAGATGCTTGTTGAGATTGAAGTAATTCATGCACATAAGAATTCTAAGCTGGGTAGAAGTCTAAGCAAGTTTAGGCAATAGGATCAAAGGGGAGTGTTGGAGTTGATCCTATTGCAGGGTTAAAGTCCAGAACAGACTAGAAAGCTTTAGAAGAAAATTCTAGAATCCTGTTTAGAACTCTGTTTAGTATTTTGTGGATGTCAAATAATCAACGTGTACTCAGTATTCTACACAAATAGTCTCTATAAATACCATATGTATGTAACAGAAATCATTGAGTTAGAATGGATTAACGTTTCAGTTTCCTTTCCTTCTCCATATCTTTGATGATCATCTTTTAGCTTTGGAAGTTTCCTCATCAAAGAAAACTCTGTCTTTGGGTAAACTATCTTTTAGCTTTTGGATATAGTTTCCTAATCAAAAGGAAACCTTATCTTTGTGTTTTTAACAAACAAAAAGTTTTACATAAACGAAATTTGTGTAAAGTTGCGGATACCAAATAAAAAAGAAAAAAGAAAGAGTTTTACAAAGCTTTTGAGCAGGGGGGTGGTTTTTAAAATGATGATCCATCTTGGATCAAAAAAAAAATGATGATCCATCTCCGGGGAAGGGGCCCAAGTTGATACCAGGAGAAACCCAACAACACAAACACAAAGCAAAGGCCCGTTCAGTGAAACTTTAATAGACTCGATTCTAGCCCAAATTGGGCTTACATTATTACTGTCTCATCTCATCAAGAAGTTTTTCTTTTTTTTGATTAGTCTCATCAAGAAGTTTGGGTGGTGTATTTTCAGCATCATCTAACTCTAAAAGACACTAATCCCAAAGCTTTTTCTCCCCTTTGCTGTACCGACTAAGAGGGAGGTTGAGGAGCAGGGGCCTTTCCCTCTACTTCTTCTTCGCCTCCGTACTACAACCAAATCCAGACGCAGTACGACGACACCCACGTTAAAGCTTCGGTTTGGTTCTTCTTCGGCTGAATCTGCAGCTTGTTGATGACGATGGTCCTGATATAGAGAAGGCACGGTCGCTCGAGTCTCTTACAGGAAAGGACGATCACCAGCACTCAGCAGATCATGAAGATATTGATTCCGGCGCAGATGATGATGAAGAAGCCGAACCCGACTCAGATGAAGAAGAAGCGGCCGAATCCGAAAATTGCAAGCCAAACCAAGAACCCGACTCAGTCGCCTCCGATGATTGTAATCATGACATAATAAGCTGGTTTTTGGCTTATAAAAAAAAGAGGGAGGAAGAGGCCGATTCAGAGGGGTCCGTAGCCGACGCCGATGAGGAAGAGGCCGATTCAGATCGGTCCGTAGCCGACGCAGATGAGGAAGAGGCCGATTCAGATGAGTCCGTAGCCGACGCAGATGAGGAAGAGGCTGATTCAGATGAGGCCGTAGCCGACGCAGTTGGGAAAGAGGCCGATTCAGGAGGGGCCGTAGCCGCTGAACCCAAAAACCCATCAGAAGAGAAGGCTAAACCAGAAGAAGAGAAGGATTATGTTCTTCCTGAAGAACTAACACCTCAGTTAGACGAATATATGAAAGAGCTTTCCCTGCATCATGTAAGTAAAACCATATCAAACTTAATTTCCTGCCTTTGATTTTTTTTTTGTGTATTTCTCCAAATTGTTATATATTTTGCATTGCATCCAGGGTTTTAAAGTTGACTCCGTCCAAGCATTGCCTGAATGGCTTCAACAAAAATTGATCCACCCTATCAATTTTAACCACCCACTCCACAAGCCCATAGTGGAAGGTATCTGCGCAGCTGTCTGTGTCTTGACCAATAAAAAACAGGTTCATTCTCTTCTATTTCGCATCACACTTTACGTTTTTGTGTTTTGAAATCAAGCTGCAAGAGCTGGATTTTGTTAAAGTTCAAACAAAATTTACTTATTGGGATTTGTTAATAGTTTACACAATTTACTCACATGTATCTTGTCTTTTGATTTTAAGAAACAAGAGATGGAATTTGTTCGTGTTCTGGATGCAAACAGGGAGGGTGAATTAGAGTATTGGTATTATATTACCTTTGAGGCCCGCGATAGGTTGGATAATGGCACAATCAAAACCTATCAAACCCGCACGTTTGTTTGGTTTGTTAGTTCTCGGGCTCTTGACAATCGCACACGTTTTAGGGTAAAGGTCGAGTCTCTTGATTGTGTGCCACCCACACCCAAACCAACCTCTGCTGATGAATGTAAATGTCTCTTTCTTTCCTTTTTTTTTTTGACAATAATTCTCAATATCCTCTAGATGTTGTTCACTAGCCTGCCTCTAACAGATTGATCCTGTTTTGATATTTCTATGTTGATGGTTATTTATGCAGGAACAACACCTCCCCGGAGATTATATACTGGCTTTGGTTGTTTGGTTAGATGACCATCCAATGCTCTTTCCAAGTATTTAAATTACTTTTGTATTTAAGCTTAATAGTACTTTGTGGTATGGTTGCATGTTCTTTAGCATCTTTAGCTTTAAGATCAATAGTATTCCTGGTACACTTATTGGCTAGAGGTGACAGAATGATCTAATATGCTTATGCTCTAATATGCTTATGCTTGGCTTAATTTCTTCCCATTTGGATGGATTGTTTTGACGAAACCCATTATCCAAAACAAAACTTATTTCTATGCTATCCTTGTTTGTTTCTGCTACGCTTCCGGTTCTCCTTTCTCCTTTTGTTTTCTGCACCATTTAGCATGCTGGTTCTGGCTGGATTTGTGGTTCTTCAAATCCATCTTAATGTTGTTAAATTTTTGGGGAATTTAGAACAGTAATTGCTTATTCAAACATGAATCAAAATGATATTTCCAAGCCCATATTAGTATATGGATAAACTTCTACAAACACAAGCATTTCATCACCTTGCAGACTTTTATCTTTGCTTGTTTGCTCTGGGAACTTATTTATGACTCTTTCAATCTAATACATGGCTTTTTATTTGACGTTTACTTCTGGTATTATCACAATGTAGGCATAAAAATAATTATTGAAATATTAATCCTTTTGGTCTTAAGCTCTATAGAAAACTATGTTAGATTTAAGCAAGAATTGCTGTTATTTCTCTTTATTCGATTTTTTTTATAAATTAATATTGATTTGATTTGTATTTTTAGCAATTATTTAATATTAATAATAGTTGCAAAACAGATGCTGGTTCCTGCGACCAGTGTCCTCTTTGGTATCTCACTCCTTTTAGTATTATCTGGTACAATTCCACCATATACCGAGGACACAGCCAGAGCTGTGAACGTAAGTTTCCATCTCTGCTTTGACTGTAATTCTTGTAAATGAGTCTTTTTGTTACTACATTGTCGTGACACGCTGTGGTTAGAGGTTTTTAGACCCACAGACTTTTATCATCTTGACCATAGCATTGGCTGGCGTTACCTCTGTGCTTTTTGGTCTCATTATTTGATGCAGTTATTTTGGTTTTGCAATGCATTGCTATCACCTTGTTGTTTGATTACCTCTCTTCTCGCTTAGGAATCTTGCATCAATTCATTCTTGTGTCTACTTCTGTGAAAATGTGATTTATGTTCTCAGGTTGTGCATGTTGTTGAGACAATGACACGTGAAGGAAAGCAAGATCCGAGGTCATATATATCTCTATTTTCTACAACTCCTGGAAAGTTGACAAGTGAGGCTGAAAAGATTGGAGAGGGATTCGTATGTGGTAGAGACAAGGTTGTTGATTTTGTTTCCTTCGAAGTGAAATATGGTTGTTGGACTGATGAGGACAGTAAAGATGGATGGAGTGAGTCGGATATTCCCATACTGCATGTCGACAGTGATATCAAGGAGGACAAAAGAATCACTGGAATTTCAATTGACACCAAAACATCTATATGCTGGTCACTTGCGATCAATTTTGAGGAAATTGAAGATTTCATTTTGAAAGGTAGGTTGAACTTTCCTTGATTGTATGTGTCAATTTCTTCTTGATAACTTCCTTGGCAATTGGGCTGACATATGGCATTCACCGCTAGAACTTCGGTTTACCAATTAGTTCCATTCAAATGCAGGAAATTCAGAGGAATTGGTTTCTTTAGGCAACAAGAGCAGCACGGATGGATGGCATATAATTCAGTTTTCAGGAGGGAGACAATCACCCAGGAAGTTCGAGCTAACTCTTTTCTGGGCTAAATCAGATATGGATGGTGAGGTTGAACAGGAAAAGCCCAGCGGCCTCTATTGAAGCTAAGAACCGATGTTGACAGAGTGACACCAAAAGTTGAAGAGTTCTGGAAAAGCTCCCTGCTTGGTGTTCCTTGTTCGGGAAGTCCACGTCCCCCCACACCCTAGCTTTCTTGAGCAGTCTTCCTGTCAACTTTTAGGTTACCTGGAGCAATAGTGAGAGCATTAGTGTAGGGGACGAATGATGGTGTGCAGTGTATATTATCACTTATATGGACCTTCGCAAAGCTGAGAACTGCGTATAGGGATTTATTTTCTTTTCATGGAAACCGCAATCCATGTCCTTTAATGGGAAACAAACCGGATTCATTATAATAATAAAGGGATAAAGTTGTGAAGGTCGAGATTTGAAAATAAATATGATGATACATTACAATTAGAACGATGGCCGTAAATTTGCTCTCTGCTTAAAATTTTGTGAAATCAAAATGTGAACTCCACTATTTCTTTCGATTGCATTGCCGATTTTTCCTAAGAAGGTGGCGGAGTCAGTCAGTTGAGTTAAAAAAAACATTGAAACGCCTAATTAACAGGAGAAGAAAAGTTGAACTCCGTTTTTTTCAAATCAGTTTTCTTGCGGCTACGGTCTACTTGTCAACATGCGAGGACACATAGACACACACACGACACAGCCACAGGTGTGCAAGACGAAATAGTTAGACCCAGAAAAAGAAAAAAAAAGAAACAAAAAAGAAGCTCAAAACACAAAATTAAAAGAATCTCCGACTTGGAAGAGAGAGGCAGGCAATCTTGAGAGAAATGCCGTTCATGCCGTTGGGAATCTCAGTATCTCCAGCCTCCATAGCCAACAAGAGTTTACTAGAGATTCTGAGATATTGAGATTTTGAGTTTTCTTTTAATTTATTTGTAACACTCCCCCTTGAATGTTATTGCACCTTAGATAGAATATACTTGGGAAGAACTGTCTCGTTAAAAATCTTACCAAGAAAAACCCAGTGGGGCAAAAGCTTGGTGAAGGAAAAAAAAGTGCAGTGCGTATTCTATCCCCTGATTTTGGCATCCTTTGATATTTCGAATCCTCCATAAACCAATTCTCTTCATCAATTCTTCAAAAGTTGTTGTAGGAACTAATTTTGTAAATAAATCTGCCAGATGTCACTTGAATGATTCTTTGATGTATCCTCCCTTCAATTGGGCAATACAGTTAGCATTATCTTCATAAATCGTGCTTGGAACATCTTCCTCGCTAACTAATCTATTTGATATGCATTTTGACTATGCTGCATCATCGATCTTAGCCAATCACATTCCCGGCTAACTTCGTGTATGAACATAATTTCTCCATTATTTGAAGCAGCAACGATACTTTGTTTTCTGGATGCCATGATACTTCATGTATTTGTCTGTGCTTTATATGGATCAAATAAATAGCTTGCATTATTTTTCTTGGACTCACAAAGTTAAAATAATTTCATGTTATATCTTACTAATAAGTTTATTGCAAAAGCTTCAGGCTTTATGTTGCTAGCAAGATAAACTGCGCTACGATATGGTACTTCAGGACCAATCTATTCTTTACGAAATTTTTCTTCTCAAACTCTTTCATTAAAACATAGCACAGATTTGGAAACTTCTTCAGGAGTTCCAATAGTATTTGAATCACAAGTAAAAATGATGAAAAATTCATGTGTTGATAAAAATACCACAGTAATATCTAGATTATAAATAGCACTAATAAATTCACATATATATAGCTTAAATAAAACACATAGAGCATATATGCAAGAATAATTATACTACACATATCCAAGTTGGTTCTAACCATGTAAAGATCAATTTAGTTTAACCGAATATATATATCCCGGGAATTAGTTGCTTCAGACAATATGAATCCTTCAAGGAATCTCAGTATATGTCATGACTTATGGATCCATATAAATAGGCTGTTACAACATCCATTAGACGCATTTCTAGCTTTTTAGGTATTGCCAGACTTATCAAATACCGAAAAGTAATTGCATCCACCACAGGGGAGTATATCTCCTCATAATCAGTACCAGGTCGTTGGGCAAAACATTGCGCGGCAAGTCATGCTTTTATGGCTCACTATTAAATTTTCTTTTTCGAACAAATACCCATTTATAATCGACCGATTTTACACCATCAGGTGTACAGACTACAGATTCGAAAAAATTCTCGCTTCAGAAGCGAGTCTAAAACAGCCTTAATTGCATCTCTCCAAATTGGCCAATCATTTCTGCGCCTACACTCATCAATAGTTGTAGGTTCATGATCCTCATTTTTTTCATAATATTTAGCGCTATATTATATGCAAAAATTCCGTCGACGGATATTTCACGTCGGTTCCATCTTGTCCCTGACACAGTATAATTGATCGATATCTCATCATTTTCATGTATTTCAATTGCCTGAGTTACTTCTGAAACTTTATCAATTGTGTCAAAAACCTCTTCTGGAGGTCTTTCCTCTTTTTGAGAAATTTCAATTTAAACCTCTACTGGAGGTCTTATTTTCTCGTTGGGGTCATCTTGTATTTTTGCTCCTTTTTCTCTATCAAGAATTTTTAAATTTGGAACCGAGTAGTATTCCATGCTTCTGGCATACTCTAAATTCATTTGCATTCTCTAATTGTTCTTCAGGAACATCAATTTGAACAGGAGCATTTGTAGCTGGTATATAAGATTTGTCACTCTATTTAAAATCAATAAATATATTATGGCAATTGATTTACTATTTTTTTACAAATCAATATTCTTTTGAACTTCAGGTTCACACTAATTTATTCGAGAATCAAAACTGGATATTGATATAGCATTTCAATAATCTCTTGATCCAGCTGCATATTTTCTCCCCTTGATGTTGGATAAACACTTTCATCAAATTGACAATAAACAAATCTTACTGTAAATGAATCTCCAGTTGATGGTTTTAATTATTTTATAACTGATGGAGATTCATACACAACATATATTCCCAATATTCTTTGATCACCCACTTTAGTTCCCTGTGGTGGAGTAATTGGCGTATAACCAAAAGTTCGAAGATGGGAGATATTAGGTTCTTGACCATGAACCAGTTGAATGGGGAGATCTTATGATAACTTGTTGGCCTGATGCGCACAAGTGTTGCTGCATGTAAAATGGCATGTTCTCAAGCTTTCTCATTAGTAATGGTCTTGCAATCAATTTGAAATACTCAATAAACGATTCACCCAGATGGTTTTGGGTATGAACATAAGCTCCAGGATGGTCAACCATTATTTCCAATGATATACATTAACTCTTGAAGGAATACACTAGTATTATCAAGACATATAATATTATAAAATAATTAGGGATGTGTACCCGCAATTGGCTTAGTTATTAAAATAAGCGCGCAAAATGCCAAATTATGTCTAAAAATCACACAATAGACCATCTAGTCGATGCATCGATTAAAACTATAAAATTACCTAGAAGATCAACAAAGTAAATTATTTTTTCTGTCCTTAGACTTTGTCGATTTCGCATTTATTGTCCCTCTTCGTTTAATTTCACTCATGTTGTCCCTGAATTCCTGTTTTACCGGGTCACCCTGTCCCTTTCACCCCCTACAACCGGTGGGTTGACATAGTGCTGACACATGTCACATGGGGCCCATGGTTACCAATTTTTTAAATTCTTTTAATCCTTTTTTCCCCTAAAATTAAATTTCTAAAAACCTTATTTTAATTAAATAAATGCCCAAAATAACGTCGTCCCCTACAGAAAGTCCGGCAATGGTGTGGGTGATTGAACAAACACCATTGTTGCCCCTCCTCCTCTGCTTCTCCCTTCTTCTTCTCCCTTACTTCGCTAAATCCATATCCATAGCCAAAATCCAACCCACACAGGATACCCAAACAACCATCATCACCACAATCACAAATCACAAGAATCAAAATGAACAAGAAAATTGATTTAGAAGTACCCGTTCGGAGAACCAAAAAATAATTCATCATCAATTATCATCGAGAAATAGCAGTCTTCCCTCCATAGTAATTGAAGTACCAACTTATGAATTTCTTCAACCCCGTCTACACATCTGTGGAAGGCTTGTACCTGAGTTCCCTCTATACCCGACCATAAAACCAGTAAAAATAAAAACAGAAGCACCACGGCCAATAACAGCGGAGCCACCTCAAGTCCCCTCCGATAACCCTAACCACGACCCTATCTCTGATGATTCATCCCCCGAAATCGACCTCACGCTCTCTCCAACTGTAACGCTCCGAATTTTCATAATTTGATTTCTCGAAATTTTCGGAATTTTTATTCCAATTTTACCCTTGAGGTATTTTCGAGTTTTAGTCGAGGAAATAAATTATTATGCCTTGGAAATGTCAATTTTAAGTTGATGTTGTTCATGGTTCGGGTTTCGTGGGAAACGAATTCGAGATCGGGGTGAAACGCGAAGATTTACGTGGTTACTTGTGAAACTACGTCGTTTTGGAAAAGAAAAAAAAAAGAAAAAAAGAGGGATGCGTTGACCAGGGGTTGACCGCGCCTAAGTGGAACGACATGTCGTCCACTAGGGGCGGCCAAACCCTAGCCGCACCCTTCCTTCTTTTTCTTTTTCTCTTCTCCTTTCTCTTCACTTTTCTTTCTTCTTTCTTTTTTTTTCCCCGGACGGCGCCCCAACCTTTTTCTCTCTCTCCCTCTTCTTTTCCCCTCACCATCCTTTCTCTTCCTCTCCCGTCCTCTTCTCTCTTTCGCCTTCTCGGCACACACAAACACGAGAGCTGCCACAACCCAATCGTCTCATCTCTTAGCTTTCTTCCCCCTCGTCGAGCCGCCGCTGCACGTCCCTCAAGCCGTCGCCGCCGTCTTGCTTTGTCAAGGTTTGGGCTTCGTGAGAAGCCGAGGAGGCCACGAGGCAGACGAGGGCTGGAAGCGACGCGACCCAACCGCCGCCGCCGTCGTCCTCAGTTGAGTAAGCATCTGAATCCTTCCCTTCTCCTTCTCTTTTCATTTTTGGATTTTAGAGGTGTTGAATCAGGTTCTGATTCGTTTTGTTGGTGCTTTGGGTTGTGTGGCTTGTATTGTAGTTGATGTCGGGGTTGATGTGTGGTGGTTCGGTGACTGTTTTGGTTTGGTAGAGGTGGTTTGCTGCTCGGATTGTCTGTTCCGGCGGCGAGTTTCTGAGGGCAGTGGGTGTTGACTCGTCTCGGACAGAGGTAGTGCGAGTTACGGACCCGGTTTGGTTGAGAACGGTTTTCGGCCGGATTCGGGTTTGGCAGTGAATTTTCCGGATAAGGATTCTTTTCTCAATCTTTCTTTTTCCTTGAATCGATTTTGTGGTCAGTGGGTATTATTTTGATTGAAAGGATGATGGGTTGGATGATATTGTGTTCTGGTTGTTTGGATGATTTCGGCCATGGCAGAACTGTGGGGTTCGTCTTTAAGAAGTTTTAGTTTTCCGGCGAGGTTGACCGGAATCCGGCGAGCTCGGGAACTTTTCCGGCGAGGAGACCGGAGTCCGGCGAGAAGGTACTGTTCCGGCGAGTAGACGTTGTTCATACGAACGGGATCTGCTCGACATTCCACGGTATATATGGTGTATTTTAATTCTATATCCGGCATGTACTAATAATTCGGAATTGGGTTATGTACTTAATTGTATTTAGTGGAAACCGAGAGTGTGAGTAGTATGAGGCCGGTAATTACCGACACGGGTAGAACCTTAGGCCGGGATGGACTTGGGCTCGAGAATGACCTTAGAACGATATTTAGGAAAAACCGGGCCCAGGCCCGACATTCTGACCTTATATGATAAAAGTTGTTTAATGGACTCGTAAGATATGGGTTTAAGGCTAATGATATAACTGGACTACTCGGACTTAAGGATGTGGGCTTTAGGCCAGAGGACCTTCTTGGGACTTAGATGGGCTTAAGCCCGGTGAACATTAGGACCCGAACGTTTGGAGTTTAGGTGGGTGGACACCATGTTGGGCTTAAACCCGGGAATTTCATAATTGGCTAGTTAGGGTCGGGTTTGACTCGGTTGAGCATTTAGTGATTATGCATGCACGTTCTTATTGTAAATGTTTGTAATTTGTTGTGTGTGCCGGTATTCAGGCACGGGTAACACCTCGGGAGCTGGAGGATCTGTTTTGGGAAAAGCTCCACAGGACAATCGCCGTTGAGGTGACTTTATACGTCTTTTTATGTTTGTATGCATGAGCCTGTTGGATTGGTCTATTTGAGTTGCATGCCTGTTTGCTAACATGCTGTGATCCGTATTGTGTGCCTAAGTGTACTATTTTGCTTGTGAGCATGATATTTGGATTGTTATGGAAATAACATGTGGAGTGATTTTGGGTATTTTGTGTGATGTATTGTGGGTCGGAGACCCGGTTATTTGATTGAGTTGGTTTATCACACAACCCGGTTAAATCACAATTATTGGCACACATGAACTCATAACTTGTGAATTAAGATAATATACAGTAGAAGATAGGCTACTGTGTGCTGATGACCGGTTGGTTCGTGCGGGATGTGATACCCCTCGGGTTTGCATGCGGGATAGCATGTGATATGCTGATTTGCATATGGGTCTGTAATGACTGGTTCTACCTCCCTCCTTCTACCTCCCCCTTTCTACCTCCCTCTTTCTCTCTATCTCTCTCTCTCTCTCTATGGATATGTTTGGGCTTCGTGCCTGGTTTATTTGGGCTTATGCCTGGTTGTCTCATGAGACGGGACCGAGCTCGACACACACAGTAGGGGGCCCTGAATAATAAATTATAATAAGAAAACTTAACACACAACAGATGGAGAATAATGAACTGTTTGCTTGAGTATTTTGGCATGTTAGTACTGGTTGTTGTATGTTTGCATACTTGTCTTGTTGCTCTTCTTTCCTTTCGAACTTGTTCTGCACACCTTCATAATTAGATTTATATTGCTCACTGAGTAGGCGACTCACATAATCGCCAACGTTGTTTTTCAGACTTTAGTTAGCGTGCAGTCACTTTCTACCCTTCCAGAGTACGGACGTGATTATCTCAGCAGGTAGCTCTGCTTCTTCTCCCGGTTGGATCCATAGAGCCGACTTGCATCACATTTTTACTTTTGCTTTATTTATCTTTATCTTCCGCTGCACTGGATCTTGTTGAGAAGTCATCTTGATTTTGATTACTTTATCGGCGGGATGCCGGGATTTGGTATTTGATAATGTATCGGCAGGATGCCGGGTTGACTCATGGCTTGTTAAGCCGGTTTGATTTTATTCTTTATGACATCTCGTTTTGTTAAGAATTTTGGATAGTGATAGTCTTGGATTTCGTGTCCTGGGTTTCAGGGGTATTTTGGTAATTTCCATAAGTTTAAGTATTTTATTGTTAATTTGGGGCACGGGCGTTTCAGCTTGGTAGCGGAGCAGGCTTCAGATCCTTGGTTATGCGTAGTCATGAATGCACGTGATACAAAAGAGTGTGTTGAGTCTGGATCAACTAAAGCATGTGCATACTGACCAAAAACCATAAATGTACCTGCTATGACCTTTGGAGCATCAGCAACCTCCTCCCGGGTGATGGTATAATCCCTAGGAGCTGCAGCAGACTGAGTCGCACCCCCGCGGTTCGAAGCTCCAGAACCCCCACGACCTCGACCCTGCTGTCCGCCACCCCTGTTCGAACCAGAAGAAATAGCACCACTAGCCACAGAACTCTATACTGTATACTGGGAACCACTGCCACCACTATCCTTAATCCACTTGTAACATGCTGACTTCTGGTGTCCTGGTTTATTGCAATACCAGCATGTACCCGAGAATCGTGCCAAGGAACCCCGTCCCTGAGATCCAGACTGATAGGACCGTCCTCCTAAGGATCTTCGAACCTCGATAAGAGGAACCCTGTCCACCAGAATAGTCTGCATCTCTGGCATCAGAATACTGTCTCTTTTGTCGAGGAGCCAATGACTGCTTCTTCTGCTAGGCTGCCCGAGCCCCCAGTCCAATCAACTGCACCCTCTCAGCATCTAAAGCAACCTCATAAACTGCCTCCCAAATATTGTGCCCTCCACCAGCCACAGCTAACGCCAACTCCGTACGAAAGCCGTTAACAAATCGCCTACACTTAGTCACCTCATCGAGCACAAACTCCCTAGCATAAGAGAGAAGGATGCTGAAGCGGATCCTAAAAGTTGATACCGACTCATCTAGTCCCTACTTCACCTCAAGAAACTGCTTCTTCTGCTCCTCCAAGAAACCAACAGTGAGAAATTCCTTGTAGAATTTCTCCTTAAAATCCCCCCATGGCATCTCTACAGGCCTCGGTAGGTTCTCAACAAGTCCACGCCACCATGTCAATGCATATCCCGTGAACTTCTGTGCAGCAAACAACGCCCAGTGCCCAGGCAGACACACGAACTTCTCTAGAACATTCTCCACCTGACGGAACCAATTATCAGAATCCTTTGCACTGACTTTCTCACCCGAGAACTCCTTAACTGTTGACTTATCCATGTGTTTGTAACCACTCTCCATACCACCTACCGCAGTAGGTGCAACCGGTTAAGCACCCTGCTGCTGCTGCTGAAACTGCTGGAACTGTTGCCATTGCAAGAAAGGCTGATACTGCTGGAACGCTGGGTCCATAACAGGTGGTACGGGTGGCACTACATTCTGTTCTCCTCCACCTGCAGCATCATTCCCTGCTGCATTATTGTTCCCCTGACCAACGGGAACCTGCATCACCGACACATTTTCGGAGACATGAGTAGCGGCATCATCCTCAGCATTGTGCTGCCCCTGGTGATCCATATCAATGCCTATATGAATGCAAATGGGTCAAAAAAACTTTAAAGTTATAAATCTGGAAACACGCTTAAACACAGACATCACTTTGAAAACAAAGTTTAAAACACTTTTAAAACCAAGGATCTGAAGTCTGCTCCGCTACCAAGCTGAAACACCCGTGTCCCAATTTGCAAATAAAATTCTTAATCAAAAGGAATTTACCAAAATACCCCTGAAACCCGGGACACGAAATCCAATACCAAAACATTATCTGAAAATTTTAATAAAGCGAGATGTCATAAAGAACAAGAGAAAACCGGCTTATCAAGCCATAAGTCAACCCGACAACCCGCCGAAACATCATCAGGTATCAAATCCCGGCAACCCACCGATAAGTAATCAAAATCAATAATGACATCTCAACAAAATCCAATGCTGCTGAAGAAATAAATAAAGTAAAAACAAGAGAAGGAAAAATGATATGCATGTCGACTCTATGGATCCAACCGGGAGAAGAAGCACAGCTACCTGCTGGGATATCCACGTCCGTACTCCGGAAAGGAAGAGAGAGACTGCACGCTAACTAAGAGTGTGAAAAACAACAGTGGCGATTATGTGAGTCGCCTACTCAGTGAGCAGTATAAATCTAGTTATGTAGGTGTGCAAAGCAAGTTCGAAAGGAAAGTAGAGAAACAAGCACAAGTAAGCAAACACACAATAACCGGTACTAATATGCCAACAGCATATAAGCAATCAATTTATGGTTTACATCTGTTTGTGTGTTAAGTTTTATTATCATATTTATTATTCAGTGCCCGCTACTGTGTGCGTCGAGCTCGGTCCCGTCTCATGAGACAACCAGGACGAAAGCCCATTATAACCAGGCATATAGCCCAAATATCACCATAGAGAGAGAGAGAGACAGAGAGAAAGAGGGAGGTAGAAAGGGGGAGGTAGAAGGAGGAAGGTAGAAACCGGTCATCACAGACCCATATGCTAAACCGCATATACCATGCTATCCCGCATGCAAACCCGAGGGGTATCACTTCCCGCTCGAACCAACCGGTCATCAGCACACAGTAGAATATCTTTTATAGTATATCATTCTTATTCATACTCAAAAGTTTATGTGTGCCAAAAGTTATGGTTTAATAGGGTTGTGTGAATTATCAACTTAAACAAGCATCCGGGTTTCCAACCCACAGTACATCACACAGATCACCCAAACCACACCACATGTTATATCCCATAGCAATTTAAAGTCATGCTCATCCGACAAATAGTAACACATAGGCACACAATACAAATCACAGCATGTTAGCAAACAAGGCATGCAACTCAAACAAACCAATCTAACATGCACATGCATACAAACATAAAAAGACTTATAAAGTCACCTCAACGACGATTATCCTGTGGAGCTTTCCCCAAGACAGATCCTCCAGCTCCTGAGGTATTACCTGTGCCTGAATACCGGTACACACAACAATTACAAAACAATTATAGCAAACCGTGCATGCATGATACTTATATGCTCAACTGAGTGAAACTTGACCCAAACTACCCGGTTAAGTAATTTCAGGGTCTAAGCCCAAAAGGGTATATCTCCTCACTAAAAACTCCAAAAGACAAGGACATAAGATTAACCGGGCTTAAGCCCATCTAAATTCAAAATAACCTCTCGGGCCTAAAGCCCACTTCCACAAGTCTGCAATTATCCCAATTTATGAATTTGGGCTTAGAGCCCATTCCTTAAAGTCCATAACGAGTTCCCGGGCCTAAAGCCATTATGAAGTTGGGCTTAAAGCCCGTTACCCAGGTCCAAAGGTTATGTCATTGGGCCTGAAGCCCATATCTTAAGGTCCATCAAAGTCCCAAGGTCTTTAAAGTCAGTTAGTTGGGCCTGGGCTCGGTTTTTCCTAAATCCCGTTCTAAGGTCATTCCCGAGCCCAAATGTTCCCGGCCTATGGTTCTACCCATGTCGGTAAATTTCCGGCCACACACTCTCACACCCCCATTCACGGTGGATCAACCGCAGCAAGTTACGGGAGGTCCGTAACAGCCTCCGATTGTTCCTTTGGGAGACCCTACGCAGATGTTAAACGTGGTAACCCAGATTCTGCAAAGGCAAGATGCCAGAGATGCTCGTATCAACGCTATGAAAGCTCGGGAACAGGAAAATCAGGGACCTGTTGAGGATCTAGTGTATACGAAGCTGGAAAAGCTTGGGACAGAGATTTTCACCAGTGTTACTACACCACAGGATGCTGATTAGTGGCTTAGAAAGATGAACCGGGTTATGCTGAAACTGATGTGTAGGAATGATAAGTGGGCTAGATATGCCGCTGCTATGTTCAGAGGAGTTGCCGTTGATTGGTGGGAGTCTGCAACCAGAGATTTGCCGACACCTATCACTATGCCATAGAATCAGTTCATGGAGATGTTCCGAAGGAAGTTTGTTTCTGAGGCGTACCAGGACCAGCTGAAACGAGAGTTTCTGGGATTACAACAGAGGGCAGAACAGACGGTCAATGAGTATGAGATCAAGTTCAACCGCCTGTCCATATACGCGAGTGAGTTTGTATCTACTCAGGAGGCCAGATGTAAACGTTTCTAGGATGGTCTTCGATCTGGCATCCAGACAGTCATGGGGTGTAAGGTTTACGAGAATTACCAGGACATGCTATCAGATGCCTTAAGAGCCGAGATTATTTGGCTGGGCAATGAGAGAGAGCAACAAGAGATCCGTAAGAGACAAGCTACACAGAGTTCTGGGGGACAGAACAAGAGGTTCCAAACAACTGTTAACCGATCAGGGTATGGACAGAGCTGATCTATGCCCGTAAGTCAGGGACGTGGATGGAACAACAATACCTACAACCGAGGCAGTACTTGGACTTAGTCTGGAGGGACTTTGTCTGGGAATACTCACTCGAGGCTTCCTCTATCTCAGGTGAGGTGCTATGAGTGTAACGAAGTTGGGCACTACAGACATTCTTGTCCCAAGTTGGGAAGATCCGGAGGTATGGCACCTGCTCAGACAGTGCAAGCTTCAGTTGCCAGTGTTCCTAGTGGTTCTGGACTTGGCCGAGGCCGAGGACGTGGAGCTGTTCCTGCTAGAACCCAGTCAGCCATGAATCAGAGTGCAACTGTGCCGAGAGCATTTGT
Organism: Turnera subulata; assembly: GCA_028386065.3. Classification (NCBI taxonomy): domain Eukaryota; kingdom Viridiplantae; phylum Streptophyta; class Magnoliopsida; order Malpighiales; family Passifloraceae; genus Turnera; species Turnera subulata. Next base: position 126,448 of record JAKUCV010001367.1, read on the forward strand.
GATCACCGCTGATGAGGACCCAGAGAATGTCGATGTCATAGCAGGTACTTTTACAGTATTTGGTAGTACTGCATATACTTTGATTGATCTTGGTGCTACGCATTCTTTTGTCGCGCACAGTTTTGCAATACAACATAATTGTACGGAAGAAAGTTTAACTTGTCCGATAAGGGTTAGGTTACCTGCGGGTATAGTGGTCAGGTTAACCCATGTGTGCAGAGACGTTTCTCTTTTGTACGACAACGAGGTTTTTCTTGCATGGTTAGTTGTGATGAGCATGGAGATATCATTCTGGGAATGGATTAGTTGTCTAGGTACAGTGCTATGATAAACTGTCGAACCAAGGAAGTGCTGCTGACTTCCGATGGTGGGCGACAGGTTTTGTTGACAGGTATTGGGAGAGTTGCTACTACATGTAGTATCTCTGCTAATCAGGATATCGGAATGAAGCCGCACGGTCTAGATGCAAGGGCGAAGAAGTTCAGACTCCGGTTTTGGGAGACATCACAGTTGTAAACGAATTTCTGGATGTGTTTCCGGAGGATTTACCAGGATTGCCACCTGACAAGGAAGTTGAGTACACCATCGAATTGATGCCGGGAGTGACACCTATCCCAATGGCACCGTATCGACTGGCACCGACAGAACTCCAGGAGTTGAAGAAACAGTTAGATGAGCTGCTTGAGAAGGGATTCAACAGAGCCAGTATATCGTCTTGGGGATCACCAGTTCTGTTTATGAAGAAAAAAGATGGCAGTTTGCGTATGTGTGTGGACTACCGACAGTTGAACAAAGTGACAGTGAAGAACAAGTATCCGCTTCCCAGGATTGATGATCTTTTTGATCAGTTACAGGGAGCTATCATGTTTTCCAAGATCGATCTTCGGTCTGGATACCATCAGGTCAAAATTGCAGAGAAGGACATACCGAAGACAGCCTTCCGCACTCGGTATGGTCACTTTGAGTTCACAGTGGTTCCTTTTGGCTTGACCAATGCACCTGCAGTTTTCATGTGCTTGATGCATTTGGTCCTGAACGAGTTCTTGGACAAGTTTGTGGTAGTTTTCATCGATGACATTCTGATGTACTCCAAGAGTCGGAAAAAACATGAAGAGCACCTGAGGGTAGTACTACAGAAGCTGTGAGAGAAACAGTTATATGCCAAGTTCAGCAAATGCGAGTTCTGGCTTGAAGAAGTTGCATTGTAACGCCCCGGATTTTAGGTATTTAATTTTTAGGGATTTTCCAAATTTTTATTCCAATTATGCCCTTGAGGAATTTCCGGATTTTTGGTTATGGGAATAAATTATTTTCCATGGAAATGATGTTTTTAGGCTGGCATTATAAGGGGTTTGAGTTTCGTCGGAAACGGGGACTTGTTTCGGGTGAAACGGGGTTTTAACGTAGTTGTAATTAAAACTACGTCGTTTTGATAAAAGAAAAAAAAACGTGTTGACTGGCGAGGGTTGACCGCGCCTCAGTCCGAAACGACGTCGTTTCGGGACTGAGCCGGCCAAACCCTAAACACTCTTTCTTTTCTCTTCTCTTTCTCTTCTATTCTTTCTTTTATTTTCTCGAACACAGCCGCTGCCGTTCTCCCATTTTCTCTTTTCTCTTCTTTTTTTTCCTTTTCTGGTTCCTTCTTCCTCTCCGACTAAACACCATCGCCGTCGCCCTTCGCCCTCCTCTTTGAGCCGTCGCCCTCCACCTCTTGAATCGCCACCGCCGCAGCCGAGAACACAGACCGGAACCGGTGCTAGTGGCCGCGACGAGCAGTACCTGTGCGTGGTTGCGAGGAGTCGCCGCCGCCTGGTAAGTCTCGCCGCCTCCTTTGCTTTTGCCTTCCTTTTTTTTTCCGACCTGTGGTGTTGTACTGATTCGATCTGGGTTGTGTTTGTTGTTGGATGCGTTGATGAGCATCGGGTATTTGGTTGCTGCCGGATTTGGTTGTGCGTGTTGCTGGGTTGTTGGGTTGTTGTGTAGTCGGTGCTGGGTTTGTGCTTGGGTTTGGTTATTGGTGGCTCGGGTGTGAGTTGTTTGGTGGCAGATTCCACCAAGTTTGTGCCTACCAGCACAAGGTATGGTTTCCGGCAGTGTGGTTGTTGCTCCGAGCAGCAAGATGCAAGGCTCGGGTTTCTAGTCGACGGCGGTGAGGGGTTTCCGTGGTGGTTCCTCTCAGGTTGGAGTTCCTTGGCAGGATTCGAGACCTCGAAGTGAGGATTTGAGGCTTGGCAATAGGTTTAGATCCGGCCAGAACGAATCTATTATTCCGGTAAGCTTTTCCGGCACCATCCTTGACTCCAAATCCTTCTCCCAATTAGTTTTGGTTTATTGTATTGTTGAAATGGTTTTCCCAGTTGTGGCAGTAGTGTGATTGTGGTTCGTTTCTGGTTGTTGTGGATTTTTCCGGCGGAGGTGACCGGAATCCGACGAGCTCGGGAATTTTCCGGCGAGGGCTCGGGTTGCTGTTCCGGCAAGACATAAATTTCTTTCCGGCATCACATGGTAATTTTCGGTGTTGGTCGTTAGTTGATTTTGTACATGTCATGTTGTGTAAATGCATTTAATTAATGTATTAAAACGATAAGGACTTAGTGGAAACTGGGTGTGCGAGTTGTGAGTGGCGCGGCCGGAATCCTACTGACGCCTATAGGCCTAGGTCGGAAGACTGGGCTCGAATTTATAAAGTAGTTGGATTATTTTTATAACGATTTGGGCCAGGCCCAATTAATAATATTAAGGTTATATGGGCTTAGGCCCAACGGATAATTAAAATTGACAACTACTATGGATATGGACCTTAGGCCCAAAGGAAGATAAAACCTAATGTTTTAATTTGAGTGGACCTTTAGTCTTGGACTAAGAATATAAGATTGTCTGGGCTTAGACCTTGATGGTTTAGTAATGGGCCTTAGGCTACGGGATAAACTCAAGATCATACATCGGCATGCATTTATTTATTTGTAATGAGTAAGCATCTTATATGATGTGTATATCCGTAGGACGTTATGGACATAGGAATGTTGAGGCGGGTTAAGGCTTCGGCTTCTGAGGCAATTATTATGGCCAAGGTGAGGACTTATAAATCTTTGTATGCATTACTGCCTACAATACTCGGTTAATTGTCTTGGTATATAATGTGGTATTATTTGTTTGGTCTTAAATGCTGTATGCATGCTTTCCTATTGTGCTGATGTTGCTATTTGCAAAGTGAATTATGTTGATGATACCTATGACGTGGTGTGCCTGATTATGTGACCTGTTGTCTGATGTGATGTATTGTGCATGTCTAGCATGACTTGTTTGGTTATGATAAACACATGAGGTATAGATTTGTGGTTTGTGTGGTGGACTATGGGCTGGGGGCCCGGACTTGAGGATAAGATACTAAATCCACACAACACTGTTTGATCATAACTTATGGTACAACTCTTAAAACATTATTGAGAATAACGAACTATAATAATTCTACTGTGGGGCTGTTGACCGGTTGGTTCGAGCGGGAAGTGATACCCCTCGGGATTTTATGCGGTTAGCATATGGGTCTGTTATGACCGGTTCTACCTCCCTCCTTCTACCTCCCCCTTTCTACCTCCCTCTTTCTCTCTGTCACTCTCTCTCTATGGATATGTTTGGGCTTCGTGCCTGGTTTATTTGGGCTTATGCCTGGTTGTCTCATGAGGCGGGACCGAGCTCGACGCACACAGTAGAGGGCCCTAATAAAATATTTAAACCTAATAACAAAGATAATAAAACAAGTAATGATAAGTGATGGTTGAAGTTTGGTGATGACTGGTGTTGTGTATTGTGAATTGTTTGTGCTCTGTGTTTGCTATTGCCTAATGCCGGTGTACTTGTAGTTGATTTGTATTTGTATATTATTGGTTTATTTGTTTGTGGTGAGACAGTGGTTGGTCTCACCCCCTCACAGACCTTTTACAAGTTAGCTGTTCGATGAGTAGTGGTGCGTATCAGCAGGTGGCGGTGCTTTCCTCCTCGGGTCGGATCCATAGGGTGCATTACATTCATATTTGAATATGTATTTGTCTTCCGCTGCATACTCTATTTTGATATACTGTATTGTCTTTATATTGTATAATTAATGATTTCTCTTGATTTTATTGTATCCCGGGGGAGAAGGGCATTTTGGCCACTTCACATGATATAATTAATCTAATGGATAATTTGGGATACGGTGTTATCAGTTGAACATATTTTCGTGTCCCGGGAATGATAAGGGCAATTTGGTGATTTTTATTTATATTCTATTTTATATTCATAAATTGGGACACGGGCGTTTCATGCATTCCTTGGACATGTTGTATCCGGGGGATGGGATTAAAGTTGACCCTACCAAAGTGAAAGCTGTTCTAGAATGGGAGTCACCCAAGACGGTACCTGAAGTCAGAAGCTTTCTTGGTCTTGCAGGATATTACCGGAGATTCATCGAGGGTTTTTCCTTGATAGCCAGTCCTATGACCAAGCTGTTGAGGAAAGATCAAGCCTTTGTTTAGAGTGACGCCTGCCAAAAGTGTTTTGATGAACTGAAGAAGAAGTTGACATCAGCGCCAGTTTTGACAGTACCTAAGCTAGGAGTGGAGTACGTGCTGTTTTGTGATGCTTCAGGCCTTGGTTTGGGAGCAGTTTTGATGCAAGAAGGCCGAGTGATTTCCTATGCTTCGAGACAGTTGAGACCGCATGAGAAGAATTACCCGACACATGATCTAAAGATCGCCGCAGTGATCCTTGCTTTGAAGATTTGGCGACATTACCTGTTTGGAGAGAGATGCCGGATTTTCACAGATTATAAGAGTCTCAAATACATCATGACTCATAAGGAACTTAACTTGCGACAAAGACGTTTGGTCGAGTTGCTGAACCATTACGATTGTACTATTGAGTACCACCCTGGAAGAGATATTGTTGTAGCTTATGCTTTGAGCCCGAGATAAAAAGAAGATGCTTCCACGACCTACTCGATATCCTCTCTTATCGAGTTAAGGAAGATGGGAGTTGATTTGTCAGTTGATAAGACAGGAGCCTTGTTGACCCATATTGAAGTCAAGTCTAACCTGAGAGGCCGGATTGTGGAACTACAAGATGGAGATCCCGACTTGATCAAGCTGAAGGAAGCAGTCCGCAGTGGAAAAGAGGATAAGTTTCACATAGCCGAGGATAGTGCACTGATGCTGGGAGAACGTCTACATGTACCCAGTGTTGGTGACCTGTGCAGTCAGATTCTAGAAGAAGGACATATGACGCCGTATGCTATGCATCCCGGAAGCACCAAGATGTATCAGAATTTGAGGAGTTATCTCTGGTGGCCACGTATGAAGGAAGATGTAGCCGAGTATGTTGCTAAGTGTATTACTTGCCAGCAGGTGAAAGCTGAGCATCAGGCTCCAACGAAAAAGTTGAGATCTTTGACAGTGCCAGAATGGAAATGGGAGATGATCACTATGGATTTTGTGGTTGGATTACCATTGAATGGAGACAGCATGATGCTATCTGGGTTATCGTTGACCGACTTACAAAGTCAGCTCATTTTCTTCCCATTCATCAGATAAACACCTTGGATAAGTTGGCGAAATAGTATGTTGCAGAGATTGTGAGGCCACATGGAATTCCTAAGTCCATAGTCTCAGACAGAGATCCGAGATTCACATCACGGTTTTGGAAGAGTTTGCACGCAGCTTTGGGTACGAAGTTGAGTTTCAATACCGCATTTCATCCTCAGACAGACGGACAGTCAGAGAGAACTATTCAGACGCTGGAAGACATGCTAAGGGCTTGTGTTCTTAATTTCAGTGGGAGTTGGGATCAGTATTTGCCTTTAGCGGAGTTTGCCTACAACAACAGTTTTCATTCCAGCATTGGCATGCCACCGTTTGAAGCTCTTTACGGAAGGAAGTGCTGAAGTCCAGTTTGTTGGGATAAAGAAGCTCTTTGTTTGATCATTAGTCCAGATTTGGTTAAGCAGATGGTTGATAAGATTCAGACAGTTAAGCAGAGTATGAGAGTAGCACAGGACCGACAGAAGAGTTACGCTGATAAGCATCAACGCGAGATGGAGTACCAGGTGGGAGAAAGAGTTTTCCTCTGAGTTGCGCCTTGGAAGGGTGTTATCAGATTCGGGAAAAGAGGGAAGCTGAGTCCCAGGTACATCGGGCCGTATGAGATCCTGGAAAGGGTTGGACCCTTGGCGTATAGAATGTCTCTACTAGAGGAGTTGTCACGGATTCACGACGTGTTTCATGTCTCCATGTTGAGGAGGTAAAGATCAGATCCAAGTCACGTGGTTACAACAGCAGATGTTGAGGTCGCAGAAGATCTTACGTATACAGAGTTGCCGAAACAGATTCTTGCCCGAGAGGTCAGACAGTTGAGGAACCGAGTCATTCCGATGGTAAAGGTTAAGTGGAGCAAGCACTCTGCGAACGAGTCTACATGGGAAGTCGAGGAGCATATGCATTCTCAGTATCCGCACCTGTTCACAGCATCGAAGTGAATTTCGGGGACGAAATTTTCATTTTTACCTGGACTGTTTAAGTTATTCTACAGTAATTTACCATTAAAATTAATCTTGGTTAATTAATTTATGGTAACTCGAGCATCGGATTCCAAAACCGAGCCTTGTCCCACGTTCGAGATTTTTCTGCGGATTTTACGGACCAAAGTTGGAATTTTTTGGGTCCAGAAATCTTCAGAAAAGTCGAGTTTATCCTCGAGTTATCGGACCAGAAATAAAGGTAAGGGGGTATATTGGATATTTTCTGGTCCAGGCGGGTCACACTTCACATGTTGCATAGTAGTGCATAATTGAGTTTGCAGCCGCCTTCTCCTGTGACACCTGTGAGCTGCCTGTGTTACCCGTGATTTACCAGTGTTGTGCACAGCCTATATAACTGTATTTTCCTGCCTCATCAGTACTCCACCATCATCACCTTCATCTCCATCTTTTCCCTGCAAACACCATCGCTTTACTCTTCCCCTGCAAACATTACCTAAGAAACCAGGGAAACAAAGAAGAAAAAAAAAAGAAACACACACTAAACCCCAACCTGATTTGCCACGTCATCACCCCTCTCCTCCCTTCTTCTTTCTTTTTCTTCCTCCACCGTGAACCACCCGAGACCACCACTGCGACCACCACCTGTTTCTACTCCTTCCTCCTCTCCCTCGCTTGCCGTCGCAGCAAGCCACGCCTGTCACCGTCCTTCCTTCCTCTCCTCTCCTCCCCGACGAAATAGCTGCGCCGCCTTCCTCACCGCTGCAGATCGACGCCACCTCACTGTCGCTGACGACCGCCACCCCAGCAGCCTGACCCCTTCGTTTCCGCTTCGTCTCTCATGCGTCGCGCCTTCCTTCCGCCGCTTTCCTCGTCATCGTCGCCTCGCCCATTCTCGCCACCTGCAACGCCTGAGGTGAGCTTGGTTGTTGACGACCCGGATAGGTCGTGGTTAGGTCGGGTTGACCCGACCGGGTCGCGGGTTGTGGGCTGGTGTTTTGTGGGTTATGTTTGTGGGCTAGGTGTGTTATGGGCCTTGGAATTTGGGTTGCGGCTAGAGCTTGAAACTGGGCTGGATGGGTTATGTTGCTGGGCCTACTGTGTGGGCTAGTGCCTGGCTCCTGTGAGGGGCTTGGGTCTAGCCCATGCGGTAGGTTGGGCTTAACCCTTGGGCCCAGTCCGTTTTTAATAAAAAAAAGAAACAAAATCTGGAAAAGGGAAAATAATAATTCTAGAAAGGAAAATAATTTTGGGAAATAAAATGGAAAATAATAATAATAAGGTTTATATTTTTGGAAGAGTATATACTTAAGAAAATAATTGGAAATGGTATTATCAAAGTAAGTATTATACCGGAATAATATCCGGGTATAGTATGGTATTTTGACACATGGATAATAAATGGTGAATTATGATGATAATGGGAAATAACCCGAGACAGTACCGAGTCGGATCAGTATTTATTTTACGGCATACAGTATTAGCATGGCATTTGCATATCACCTTATGTGTGCATATTATTTGATATAGGAGTTGATAACGAGCAGTTACCCGAGGAATCGGACTTGGAATCTGTCAGACATTTCCATAAATGATAATCGGTTAAGGTGAGGATGGACAACCCTTGATATGTGCCTGTAATACTTTGTGTGCTTTGTTGTTTGATTGAATTGCCGAGATGTTCATTGTTGGTTATTTGACTGCTGTGGTTATTGCTGTTGTGATTGTTGGACTGTGTTGTTGATTCTTGGATATTGTGTTGAGATTAATGTTGGTCTATTGACTATGGATAATTGAGAAAAGGATAATGGATATTGGAAATGGAAATTGGAAATTGAATTTGAGATGATGATTTAAGTTGTCACGTGGAAAGTAGTGGTACGACCCGATGGTTTGAAAATTAATTTTGGGATGCTATGGTCTGTTACCTGGTTTGGGGATGTTTATCCCGGTTTGGTTGGGTTGTTATACCTGGTTTGATATTTTGGGGACGTGGTCCCGGTTTGGTATGTTCTTTTGGCCTGGCATCCGGAATTAATTGATAACCTGGTACGACCCCAGCTTGTCCAGTGACGGGGCCCGGAAGATAAAATTGGTAATAATAAAAGATGTTCTTTTGGCCTTGGCTCAGTCTTGTTGAGATGTGCTATTGTTTTGCCTGTGATTTCTTTACAATATTATGGTTGCCTGCATGTCTCTGTTTATCCATGGTCGGTGAGCACTTAGGACTCACCCCTCACCTGCGGGGTTTCATCCCGTAGGTTAAGTTGTTTTGTAATTCAAGTACGACGTTCGATGGCTGCTGCTTTCTTCTCCACCTAACTAAGGATCCATACCTCCGTTGCATGTGCATATAAGTCTTCCGCTGCTGTGTTACATATGTTGTTGTGTTGCTACTTTCCTATATTGCTTATGATGCTGTTTATACTAGATTATGCTGCTGTTGAGCTAGTGTGTGGATTGAATAATGGTCCCCGAGTATGGATGACGGATGTTGTCTTGCAACTTTTGCTGTATTTGGATTTGTTGTGTAGTATTTTGTGAATACCCGACCCAAAATCACTTGGGCCTAATCACCTATCCCTTTCACCTTCTTCCTCGGGTCAATCCCATATCATTGGAGTCGCCACCTAAGTTTTATTAGGGACAAAACTTAGGAAAAAACCTCAAATGACTCCTTAGGCAACATGGTCCTGGCGAACCAAAGATATGGGATCGGGGGTTCGTCACGGATGGGAAGGTGTTAGGCACCCATCCATGTTGGGCCGAAATCTTGTGCAATCAAAGAGAAAAGTGCGCCTTGTGCAAGTGTGCAAATATGCAAGTGTGGAAAACAAAGAAAGAGGGGAGGAAAAGACTTGGCTTGCATCCCGTTATGAGACTGAGACTACCTACGTACCCGAGTGATCGGGGTCAAAGCCACATAGTTCTAAACATGGCACTAATCGGCCACTTACATCATTAAAAGCATCAGCAATCAATCACCAAGAATCAATAAAAAAGGATTCAGGATTACCTTATGTAGCCCTCCTCTAGCTCCTTGCAATGGGTCGAGTTCTACACCCACCTTCTTGCCACTCCTTAGCTCTATGGTTGATCCTCTTCTTGATTCCTCCTTGCTAAACTACTGCTTGATGCTCCCTACGAAAATCCTCTAGAGTTTTTGCCTTAGAAAATATTTCTAAGCTTGGAGAAGTAGAGTTTCTCCAAGCAAGAAGAGCTTATGGGTGTGTATGTGAGAAAGATTGTGTGTCCCCTGAAATGTGTGTGAGGGGTCCTATTTATAGTGTTCTGGGAAGCCTATGGGCGTGGACCTGCTTAATGGTGAAGATTATGCCCGAAAATCTGGTCCAAAACCGCGTAGGATCGAAAAAGAAACAAAATCAGAAAAATCGGGATTCTGGAGGGTGATGACCGCCATTGTCGGCGGTCATCCACTGCATGACCGCCACTGCCGGTGGTCTTGTGTGGATGCCCGCCGTCAGCTGGCGGTCTTCGCGAGATGGCCGCCAGTCGCCCCGCGTTTCACCCGTTCTTTCCTTTTCGAGCCCCCAATCCTCCTAATTCAGGCCTGATTCGATCCTACTGCATAATCAACCCCTAATCCACCCAGAAATCACTCAATTACTTGGTCATTACTCCCTCAAATCATTCCATAATCAAAAGATTACCCATTAACACCCAAAATCATACCAAAAACACATAATTTAATTAAATGATAATTAACTCTGATTTTCCACGAAAATCAGAGCTAAAATTGATCTGCAAGAAATGTGTTAATGGGTTGGACAAACTCTGGAGAATAATTAATTTGGGCCCTTAAATTCATTCCTAACCCAAGAATAAATCATCTCATTATTATCGGGTAAAAACAAAATAAAAAAGGCCCAAATATATCTTAATGCAAATAAACCTTATCATATGTTTTATCCTAAGGCTAAATCATCTCATTAATCCTAGGATTTAAGTGCATAAAGGTTTATGTCATCAAAATACATTGATTCTACTAAATTAAAATTCATATCATGCTTGAACCTTGGACCAAATCATCTCATTGATCCTAAATCTACACATGTACAAAGTCTTAGTTGGTAAAATTTCCGTAGGTCAAATTTGGGTGTTCACATATTTTGACCGCGATGTACTGTCTGTTCTATCAATAAGAATAGTTTCGGCACGTGTTTACTGTGTTTGGTAAATATGGGTCGGGGCGCTTCAATAACAAAAGATATAAAACAAATATAAAGAGTAATAGAATAATAATAATATGGAATATATGATAAATATACACTTACTCGATAAATCTTTCAACAATATTAGTAGAATACCAGTAAAGAATATACGTTTCCTCAATAAATCTTTCAGTATTATTAATAGTATAATATAAAGAATATATAATATATATGCTTACTCGATAAATCTTTCAACAATAATAATAGCATAATAATAAAAAAATATATAACATATATACGCTTAGTCGATAAATCTTTCAGCAATAATAATAACGTAATAATAAAAAATATATAACATATATAGAAAGGATGAAAGCAGTAATAAGAAAAGTTTTAGAAATAGATACCTTATTTGGCTAGAGACTCGTACTGATAAAATTGGGGGATGAAGTTCACTCTTGATGGAATAATACATTCTTGATCAAGGTGTTAATACAATATTGATGGTACTAATACAACTTTAATTATAATAATACAACTTTGATAATAATATAAAAAAGGAGAATAATAAATTTAGAAGGAGGGAGATTGAGAAGAGATATATGGAAATGAGAAGAGAGTAAAGTTTATGGTGAATTGTAAGTGTATGAAACTGAAGGAATGAAGAGGTATTTATAATTGAAAATGGGAGGATAAAAACAAATAAGTATGATTAATTTAAAAGGATAAAATCAAAAGGATGTTAGGTAAAGGAAGATGATAGTAGGATTGGGACAAATAGAATTATGAAGGGTAATTAGCCAAAGAGATGATTCTAAGTAGAAGTTTGGTGTAGGGATAAATTCGGATATAGTAAAAATAAATCTTATTGGATGGTAACAATGACATTCACACAATTTATTTATAACACTATAGACCTTTTTGTTGTAAATAAATTATGGTGAATGTCATTATTACTATCCAGTAAAACTCATTTTTACCATACCTAAATTTATCCCTAGTAAATATTTTACCCTTACACCTAACATCCAATTGGATTATTTCTTTGGCTATTTACCCTCTATAATTTTATTTGTCCTAATCCTACTATCATCTTCCTTTACCTAACATTCTTTTGATTTTATCTTATTAAATTAATCATACCCATTTATTTTTATCCTCTCATTTTTACCTATAAATACCCCCTCCATCCCATATACACTTACACTTTAAAAATCCCATCATAAACTCCCCTCTTTTTATTTTTCATACACCTCTTTTCCTAATCTCCTCTTTAGTTTAATTATTCTCCTTTTTATATTACTATTAAAATTGTATTAATTCCATCAAAGTTATATTATTAATTTGATCAAGATTGTATTATTTCATCAAAGAGTGAATTCCATCATTAATTTTATAATAGTTTTCTAGTTTTTTTTAGACATGTAGCCCCTGCTAGCATGGCCAAATCTATGTATGGTTCCTTGTGGTAATCCTTTATTGCTTGTCTGGTCACATGACTTTGTGAGTACTAGAAATGGGAATGGTAGACTACTTTCCACATTTTTTTCCCCCGATAAAACATAGCTAGTGATATTGAAATATAAAAGTGTCTACAAATGGTTTGCAACATAATCCTGAACCAAATCAAGCCAGCACAATCCATACACCTAACTCGGTAGAGGTGGGATTGATTGAAGGTATTGTTGTTTCTCTGCTCATGCAAAAGAAGTATGTAAAAGGTATTTATGTTAGTGAGATACCCTTCACAGAAAGAGTAACTTAAAGTATCTCGAACCAAACTTTAAAAAACGGAAAATTGCGAACCCCTAACTAACTTTGAAACTTCTTATGCCCCAAAAAACCATGAAATCAACGTACTAACCGACAACATAATTCTTCCATAAACTTACCAAGACCGGCACCGACATCATTATACGTTTCGGTCGGTTCACCACCTTTCTGGAATTGGATCCCACGTTGTCTCCAGAGATCGTTGTTAGGGAAGCAAGGGTATTGCAGCTCCTCCTTCCCCGAATACTCTGTAAACCCACTAGATTTCCTGCTGAACATTGACAGACTAGTGAATAATGCTAGCAGGACCATCTGTGCCAAATGTTGCAGGAGAACATGCCTGCCTGCTGTTCTCGGTGGCTCGGCTGATAATCATTTTGCTTTGATGGGAACTCCAGCATTAATGGAGGGTCTGTTACTGGGATATTGACGGCAGAGACAGTATCCGATTTTCTTCCAAGGAAAGGTCCCACTCTTGTCTTATCTCAGCCTACTAGCCCCTGCAGCCACTCACTGACACTCATAAGCCAAAACTACCTCCTCCATTCTTTCTTCAATCTAGAAACTTGCACTTGAATTATTTACAAATGGGAAAGTCAGCATTAAAAGCGAGGATAGCTGATTTTCTTGTTAGGTATGGTTTCTTCCACATAAATGGGGCCCAGCCTAAATTATTAAAAAAAATACAAAAAGAAGAAAACAAAAGATGAAGGACTGGAGGAAGTGGACAGCCACATTCAAAAAATAATAGATCAATGTCACACTCACTCAAAATTTATGATATATGTATGTATAGGGTGCACTCAATATGTGTGCTGTGTTCTATTGCTGCAAAGGATTAAAAATTGAAGACCAAAAAATGCAGCTCCAAGCGTGGTGGCGGCAAGGTCTTTTTGGGTGACATATTTGGCACTGAAGTTGTGCCTCACTCTTCATTGCAGCAAAGGATGGACAAAAAGAAAAACAAAGATGTAGTCCCACTGGGTATATAAAGGCAGCAATTCTCAGCTCACAACACACAACTCACACAATTCACACCGAGCAGGAAATAGAGAGAGAAGGAGAGAGGGAAAGAAAGTGTGAAAAAAATTGATCCTTTTTAATTTAGAAAGTGACAAAATAATCCTTTTTAATTTAAGAAGTGATAAAATAGTCTCTCTAAAATTAATAGTGACAAAATAGTAAGGATGTTATAAAACATAATGTAAAATGTGGATGTTACTGTGGGTAACTGTACTATCTACTTATATTTTATATACCCAGTATTAAGAACAATAATAGATTGAGCTGAACCGGCTCTTCCTCTCCTCCTCTCCTTCTCCTGCTCCCTTCCTTTCTTCTTCTTCCTCTTCTAAACTGAGAATTCTTTAACTGAATTAAACACTTATTTATAACACGTTATCAGCACGATAACGCCTCTACCCAGAGCATGAAGAAGAAAAGCAGAAAAGAAAGAAAAAAAAAACCGGAAACGAACTGAAGAAGATGAACAGTTTGTGCATCCTCAGTTACTGTTCATCAAGAATCGTTTCGGGCCATATCTCGCCTCACCGCCGCCACCATCACCTCGGTCATGCCGTCGCCGACCTGAAGCTGCCGCCTCCCGCCGGTTTCGCCTCCGGACGCGCCGTCCAATGCCGATGACCCGACGGCCGAGCCCAATGACCCGACAAGGCCCATCGGGTCTGTCTTCCTCCTCACACGCACCGACAGCCGCCAGCTACCGCGCCTCTCTCCCCATGTCGCGTTAACGCCTCGCCGTGCCGCCGCTTGGACAAAGTCAATAACTGAACCACCCGCCGTCGCCGCGCCGTTTGTTGTTGTCGGGCCATGTCGCGACGCCACCGACGGCCACCCCTTCCGCCGACGACGCCATCAACCACCAGCGAACGCGGCGCACCTCCTGTGGTCTTCCTCAGCAGCGCCTGATGTCGCCCGATGCCGCCGACCGCACCACGCAGCCGCTGCAACTAGCTGCCCAAATGTGAGGAAGAAGACCCGGTATTGGTCGGGTCATGAAACCGGGTCGCGGGTTTGGGCTCCTGTGCTCGGGCCTGGGTTGGGTTCTGGGCTGGTTCTATTCAAGCCTAGTCCATATAATTTTTTTAAAAAAAAAGAAAAAAAAGGGGAGAATGAAAAGAAAAAAAAAGGGAGAAAGAAGAGAGAAAAAAAAAGGAGGGAAAAGGAAAAAATGTGGAGAGAAATGTGGAAAAATATATATATATATATAGAGGGGGAGAATTTATATTGCTGAAAGATTTATCGAGTAAGCATACCCTCTATTATTATGTTTTACTTCGTATACAATATTGGCCGGCTAAGCTGCCTTGTTTCATTTGTTGGACGGCAAAGCCGCCTTGTTTCATTTGTTGGCTGGCAAAGCCGCCTTGTTTCATTTGTTGGCCGGCAAAGCCGCCTTATTTCATTTGTTGGCTGGCTAAGCCGCCTTTATCGAGTAAGCATATTTTATATTTTTATTTAAATTACAAATGTGCTCATAAAAGGCCCATTGCATTTAATTTTCATTTATTTAATTTTAATTGGGCTAATTAATAAAGTGTCCATGTTTATTTATTTTATTTATAGTCTTTTATTTATTTAATTTTGGAATCATGTTACAAATATTGGAGGCCCTTAAAATTTCTGGAAGAAATTTCTTATGGGCATTGAATGCATTTAAATGCATATCGTCTGGAAGACGCAATAAAAGAGAAAATACAGCAAAGACTAGATGTCTTACTGCTAAAAGATCCTGCAGATCTTTAAGGAAAATTAAAGAAAGATATGACCACCAGAATATGGACATTATACGACCACCAGAAGATGGATATTGTTCTTGCTTACCCTGAAGGCGCAAGTTATTTTTATTGAAAGCTTTTATTTTATGTTCTGTTTAATTATTATTTGTTATATTTTATTTTATAATGTTCCTGTACTGTTATTATAATCGTTTGTAGAACAATGGCTCAAGTATTTGTCCTGGAGACAATGCAAGTTGACATCCAAGGGGGAGAGTTATATGTGTGGATGTCAACTATTTTACATAACATGTACAATCTCAAAATGAGAAAAAGATTTATACGCTCCAGAAGAGCATAAGTTTGAATATGTTTCTGAAGAACGCACGCTTTACTATGATCTAGAAGATCATATATTTACGCTCTAGAAGAGCAAATACTCTTAAAGAGTACAGAAACACTCACTTACAGTAATAAAAGATATTATTATGGATCCCGTTGAATTGACTCTACTCTATTCCCTGAAGTGAATAAGACAGTATAATTAATTGTGCCTGTGGCTGTGAATGAGATTATAATTACAAGGCTGAGAGAAAGCATGCAAATTATTATTGCATAATGGATCCATAACTAGAGAACATTCATAAAGAGGAATCGTTCTCATATATAAGTTTAAACAGTTGTTTATCTGTTGGGTACAACATTAACCCTGAAACTTTGAGCCTCACTGTTAATGTTGACCCTAACACTGTCGTTCCAGGAAAATCACATACCACCCATGTTATTTTCTCCAGGTATCTCAAACCGATTCGTTGCAGGAAAACGGAGTGGGATTACACTATGATTCTCTCCTTCTTGCCACAAAGTCTCAGTAATCAGTACCATGTTGGGCTTGTACTGATTCTTCAGATACCTTAAGGTACGCACAAAGTCTTGAGACCTTCTTGCTACACCCCTGCAATTCCATAGTAGAAGTCGTACCTTAGCCCATGTAGGTGGTAACCCAGTCACCCTTGGGACGCTCCGAGCCATCATGGATACCTGATAATAACTGCTTTGATTTAAAATTTGACATGAAGGCTCTAGTTGAAATTCCTGCAGTCTATCAGATATGAAAAACATAATAGAGTTAGTCGAGCCATAAAAGGAAGCCCTTAGATTGCTTTGGTCCTCTAGGAAGAATGTTTCTTCCATAGGAGTTATAAAGAACCTAGATGAATAAAGTTCATCAACAAACACTAAACGAGGAATTCTCGCCAGATCATTCGGTAATTCCTCTTACTGCTCATTCACCATGCTATAAGCTAACCTATTTCTTCTTCCTAGAGAGGCACCCTCAACAAAGAAAACAGTAGCTGGGGAAGGTATTTTTCTTGTCTTGTTGAGTTTTCTGAGTTTTCTGCATCTTTCTGTCTCAACCGCCTTCCTTTTTTATAGTCTGAGATAAGATAGCTAGGTGTCAGTTTTTCAAATGTGGACCTTTTTTCTGTCTCCAAAAAGATCCAGAAGATTTTTTGGTAATTAAAACTTTGCATTATTTGTCAGTAAACTCCAAAGCTTTTCATTCTTCGAGGTTTTGCTTTTGGAAAAGTTTGCCACTACTTTAATTATTGTCCAATAATTCTGATCTTTTCCGACATGAGTGGCAGAAAAAAGCCTAATATTGATATTGACACATGTATTGCAGCTTGAAGCTAGCAATTAAGTAATTGAAACTTACCATATCCAGCCAGAAGCTGGAATGCACTAGCCTGAAGCTAGCAATTTTAAGTGTTTAAATACACAGTTTGCACAGTCCGAAGCTGAGACCAACTAGAAGTTGGCAGATAGATATGTGATTTATACCTTTTATGCACCAGCCAGAAATTGGTAAATTATTTTCCTAAGTTATTATATCCAGCCTGAAGCTGACACATAAATAGCAGCCTGAAGTTGGTACATGGACTTATTGTTTGGCATGACCGGTTGGGCCATCCTAGGTCAATAATTATGCACGAAATTTATTTAGTCATTCATTGAAAAACCAGAAGTTTTACAATCAATGAATTTCCACGTGTTTGTTTGCTGCAAAATTAATTATATGGCCTTCCTAAGGTAAGATTGGCCTAGAATCACCAGCAAGTTTGGGAATAATTCAAGGACATATACGCAGACTAATAAATCCGCCGTGTTAACCATCTAGGTAATTTTATTATAAATCGATGCATCGACTAGATGGTATAATTGTGTACCTATCAGACGCAAGTTGGCATGTTGTGCGCTTATTATGATTAAGCCAATTGCGGGTACACATCCCTAATTACCTTGTAAGAGTATATGTCTTGATAATGCTGGTATATCTCTTCAATGGATAATGTATATTGTTGGAAATAAACCCAAACCGATCTGGGCGAACATTTCCAATTGATTGCAAGACCATTGCTAAAGAGATATTACTATTTGAGAACATGGTATTTTACACGCAGCAAATGTGCATCAAGCCAATAAGATATCATAAGATCATAAGATCTCCCCGTTGGTTCATGGTCACGAACCTAGTATCTTCCACCTTCGGACCATTGGTTGTACAGTATTTAATGCTCCACCATAGCATAGTAAAATCGGTCTTTTAAAGAAGGCAGGGAATAGATATTGGGTATAAAAATCTCCATCAGTTACATAGTAGTTGAAACCATTAATTTAAGATTTGAGACATATTTGCTTAAAGTGTTTACCCAACATCAGAGGGAGGAAATAAGCAGCTGGATCAAGATATAATTAAAATATTATTCAATATCTATTTTTGATACTCAAACGAATTAGTGTGAATCTGAAGTTCAAAAGATGATTCATTTGCAAAATTTAATAAGTCAATTGCCAGACATATTTATTTGAAAAATGTGACCATACCAGCTGCGAATGCTCCTGCTCGAAATAATGTTCCTGGAGAACAATTAAAATATGCAAATGAATCCAAAGTACGCCAGAAGCGTAGAATATGCTCGGTTCCAAAGAAAAATTCTCGATAAAGAAAAAGGAGCAAAGAAATAAAGATGGCCCCAGTGAGAAAATAAGACCTCTAGTAGAGGTTCAAATTAAAATTCCTCAAGTAGAGGAAAATCCTCCAGAAGAGGTTTTCTGACACAATTGATAAAGTTCCAGAAGTAACTCAGGTACCTGAAATAAATGTGTATGGTGAGATCTCAACTACAGTGTCAGGAATAAGATGGAACCGACGTAAAATAACCGTCGATGGAATACTTGGAATATTTATTTTATATAGCACTAAATATTATAAAAATGAGGATCATGAACCTACATTGATGAATGTAGGCGCAGAGTGATTGACCAAAATAGAGAAATTTAATTAAGGCTGTGTTAGACTCGCATGTGAAGCGAGATATTTTTCGGACCAGTAGTCCGTACACCAGATGGTGTAGAACCAATCGATAGAAAATGGGTATTTGTGCGAAAATGAAATTATAATAGAGAGATACAGAGCACGGCTTATCGCACAAGGTTTTACCCAAACGACTTGGTATTAATTGTGAGGAGATATACTCCTCTGTGGTGGAAGCAATTATTTTTGATAAGTCTAGCATAATGTGAAAAGAATTAGTAATGCATCAAATAGATGCTATTACAGCCTATTTCTACGGATCCATAAGTCATGACATATGCATGAGAATCCCTGAAGGATTCAAGTTGCTTGAAGCAACTAATTCCCGGGAATATATAAAATTAAGATAATTTGATCTTTACATGGATATGTATTGTATAAATGAGTATTCGCATTAGTTTATTATTGCTTATGTTGTTTGTTCATATCTATATATGAATTTCCATTATTTTTATAATTTAAATATTATTGGAACTCCTGAAGCAGCTTCCAGATGCCGTGCTATTAGATTGGTCCTGAAGTACCCTATCTAAGTGAAAATCTATATTACTAGTAACATAAAGCCTGAAGCTTTTGACTTGAGCCTATTGGCAAGACATAACTTTGCTCTTATCTTCGGGGTATAACAGATATGGTATTATGTTAACCCTGTAAACTCGAAGAGAATATAGTTGGTCTTTGCAGATGCAGGTCCTTTATTTGATCCACATAAAGCACAGATGGACATCTGCTACAACTTTACACATGAAATTGCTATATCATTGGGACCACAAAAGCAGGATGGCGAGAAAGATACTCTGACAACGAATTATGAAGATAATGCTGCCTCTATTGTCTCATTAAAGCAGTGATGTATCAAAAGAGATCAGACAAGGCATACGTCACCAAACGTCACCAGAACTTGACAAGGATGATTGACATGTAACGACATCATGATATCAAGGGAGGCCTAAATGAGGGGGAGTAGAATACGCACTGCACTCTTTTTCCCTTCACCAAGTTTTTATCCCACTGGGTTTTTCTTGGTAAGGTTTTTAATGAGGCAGTATTTCCAGAGCGTATACTACCCAATATACAATGACATCCAACGGGGAAGTGTTATAAAACATAATGTAAAATGTGGATGTCACTTTGGGTAACTGTACTACCTACTTATATTTTATATACCCAGTATTAAGAACAATAATAGATTGAGCTGAACCGGCTCTTCCTCTACTCCTCTCCTTCTCCTACTCCCTTTCTTTCTTCTTCTTCCTCTTCTAAACTGAGAATTCTTTAACTGAATTAAACACTTATTTATAACAAAAGAAAAATACTTTTAGAGTATTTTTGAGAAATAATTTTTGTAGGATACTATTTTGGGTAGAACTCCAAATTTTATTTACCTCTAAATTTATTTTAGGAAAGTCTCTTTTTGTA
The DNA here is from genome assembly GCA_028386065.3 of Turnera subulata. NCBI lineage: Eukaryota > Viridiplantae > Streptophyta > Magnoliopsida > Malpighiales > Passifloraceae > Turnera > Turnera subulata. Next base: position 146,437 of record JAKUCV010001367.1, read on the forward strand.
AGCCTATTATTTTATAATAGAAATTTTCTGCAGAATCGAGTTTATGGATTTAGCGCAATAATTTTTACGTGAACCACATTAAATATTATATGTCATTTATTTTCAATTAATCATTATTCAACAGGATAGTGCCACTCAGACAAATATTTCTTCCAAGGAGAGGTCCACTCTTATCCTAGAGCCACTGAACTGGACAGTCGTAAACTACCTCCTCCACTCTCTCTTCAATCTAGAAATGGCACGTTTTAAAAACTTGAGAAAACTGTCGGCAAAATCAGTCATAGGCCGGCATGTGTCACTGCCAAAATTAGTAATTGACGTTTGTGGAATCTAACACATTAATTAAGGAGTGTACGTTGAGGTTTGAGAAATCAACACATTAAGTAAGAAATTTCGTTAGTACTCCTTGGTTTTAATTAATAAATGCAGTAATACTCTACCAACCATTTTTCACTCTTTAAATGCTCGTAGACAAAAAAAAAATAAATGCCAAACCATAAAAATAAATGTCCATCCACCAAATAAGTGAACTAACTAAGCTGGTTGGTACAACCACTAAGCCTTTTGGTTACCCATGGACGAGGTCTTCGATAAAAATCAATATCCACCCATCACAATCCTGAGTGACCTGAGTCGATTTTGGATTAGGAGGGATAAAATTCGGGATAGCGGATGAGAAACGAAAAAAATTAAGCCGTAACTCTTGGGTAGACTTGGCAAAACGGGTATTGACACGACAGCCCGACACGAAATTAACAAGTGTAGGTCAAAAATTTTCAACCGTTTAGTTAAATAGGTCGATCCGACACGACACGAAAATTAGCAGGTCAGGTAGCGGGTTGACCCGCGAACCCGATAGGTTCCTATTTATGACCCGATTATATTTATGATTAAATATTTCACAGATTTAATATAAGACTTATTTAATATTTAAGGTCAAAGTTACTAAAATTATCCAAATTTTTTTTTTATAAATGTTTTAAAATATTATTATTTTATGATTTTATAATTTATAATCTTATTTAATATATGAGAAAATCTAATTATATAAAAAATACAATAACTTATGCAAAATAGAATAATTTTAAATTGATTTTTAGGCTTGTTAAATTTAACAGGTAATCTGGGGGTCAACTCCGAACCCGATACGATAATAAACGAATTAGACACGATACGATTATTAAATGGGTCGGGTCGGATTGAAGAATCGAAATCCGATTACCTATTCAACCTGATATGAACCCGACACGATAATACGAATGGCCAAGTCTACTCTTGGGTATAAGAAAAAAAAAAAAAAAGCCATGGCTCCCCTCACTCCTCCCATGGCGGGAAAATTTAAAAAGTTGGACAAAGCAAGAACTGTAGTTCTGGAAATTACGGGTGCCAGCCTGATCGAGTCCCACTCTTTATCTTATCCCATCCTATTAACTACTACCAGCTACTTCACTGACAGTTATATATAACTACCTCCTCCAATCTTCCTTCAATCCAGAAACCGCACTTTAATTAAAGGAAAAAAAATGAGAAAACTGCTAGCACCGACACTCAATCAGTCACAATCGGCATGGCCGGAATTAGAGAAGGGGAGAAGCAGCAGCAGCTCCGGCGGCGGCACATCAACCACCCGTCGGTCAGGGACGGCGTGGCTGCTCACGTTCTTCGCGACGCTTTACTCGTACTACGCCGTGTACAATTACCAGTTCAAGTCCCTGCCAGCCCCACTCACCGCCGAACAGGCCGGTGACCGCGGCTTCTCCGAGGTCGAGGCGCTCAAGCACGTAGCCGCAC
>JAKUCV010001368.1:0-26174 GCA_028386065.3 Turnera subulata
GACTTGTTACTCTGCTTTCCTTTCGGACCTGATCTGCACACTCTCATAATTAGATATATATTGCTCACTGAGTAGGCGACTCACATAATCGCCAACGTTGTTTTTCAGACTTTAGATAGCGTGCAGTCACTTTCTTCTTTTCCGGAGTACGGACGTGGACATCCCAGCAGGTAGCCGTGCTTGTTCTCCCGGTTGGATCTATAGTGTTGGCATGCATACTGTTTTGCTTCTCATATTTTTATTCCATTTATTTCTTCCGCTGCGTTGGATTTTTATTGAGATGTATATTGATTTTGGATTACATTATCGGCGGGTTGCCGGGTTTATGTTTTGATGATGTTTCGGCAGGATGCCGGGTTGATTTGTGGCTTGTTAAGCCGGATTATTATGTTCTCCTTGACTTCTCGTTTTATTGAGGATATTGGATAATTGATATTGGTTTTCGTGTCCCGGGTTTTCAAGGGCATTTTGGTAATTTCCTTGAGTTTTAGTATTTTATTGTTAAATTGGGACACGGGTGTTTCATCAACTCTATTTGTGAAATCCGACAAAGATGATATCATTATTGTGCAAATATATGTTGATGACATTCTATTTGGTGCTACTAATGAATCCCTTTGTCAAGAGTTTGAAAAGCTTATGTACAGCGAGTTTGAAATGAGCATGATGGGGAAATTAAATTTCTTCCTTGGCTTTCAAGTCATGCAACTAACTGGTGGGATTTTCCTTAATCAAGCAAAGTACACACATGAGCTGCTGAAAAGATTTGGCTTGTTAGAAACCAAAACTAGTCTGACACTAATGAGCACTAGTACCAAACTTGACAAGGATGAGAATGGTAAGGATGTTGATGTGAAATTATACAGAGGTATGATAGGTAGTCTTCTTTACCTTACAGCTACAAGACCATACATTATGTATAGTGTTTGCTTGTGTGCTAGATTTCAATCATGCCCATAAGAATCTCATCTTGCAGGTATCAAGCGCATCTTCAAGTACTTAAAAGGAACATCATCTTTAGGCTTGTGGTATCCTAATCTGAACTCTATTGAACTAACAAGCTACTCAGATGCAGACTTTGCAGGGTGCACTCTTGATAGAAAAAGTACAAGTGGTACTTGTCAATTACTTGGACAATCATTTGTATCTTGGTCAAGTAAAAAGCAAAATTCAGTTGCTACTTCCACAACCGGGGCTGAATATGTAGCACCTGGTGCTTGTTGTGCACAAGTGCTATGGATGAAACAAACACTTGCTGATTATGGACTAACTTTCAAGTGTGATTCTATCTTTTGTGACAGCTCAAGTGCCATCAACCTAACTAAGAGTCTGGTGAAACACTCTCGAACCAAACAAATTGAAGTGAGACATCATTTTATTCGAGACCATGTGTTGAAGAAGGATGTGGCTATTGAGTCTGTGAGAACTGAAAAATCAACTGGCTGACATCTTCACCAAACCATTGAAGGAAGATTAGTTCACCAAAATCAGACTCGAGCTTGGTATTTGTAATATATCATTAGTATTCTGATTTGGCTCCACATTTGTTTTTTATGTTTTCATGCATATCATAACATATTGCACACATATGCACTTAGAATATATACAATTGTCACACGTCTCACACCTGCACTAAGCATATGAGCATATGAGGACACATCGTGGCTGTCATCAAATCATCAAAGGAATCAAGGAGAAAGAGCTGTAGTATTTGGTTCATGGACGAGCCAAAACCTATTATGCAGTGGACAAAAGGCAGCGGTTAATGAAATGAAGAAAGAGAGTGCAAAGTCAACTAGACAATTTCTGAGGCAATGGCTATATGTGGTGTCCTATATCTGTCAAACACGAAAAAAGAATAACTGAAAAGCAAAGTGGACCATTGATGGAAGGTTGATAACCTCTCTCTTTAAAACCCGTGACTACTCTCTCTCTCTCCATAACCCACTTCATCTTCAACTTCCTTTTCAATTTTTCTCTGAAACACAAACACCTCAAACCCTAAAACACTTACCATTATGAGAACCAATAAAGGGAAAAATCTGAAGGAGACACCCTCAAAACAAAAACCACCAAAACCCCCAACACCTCTAAATGGAAGAACCAAAGTGGCTGCTGCATAACCTGTGTTAAAAAAGTCCTTGACACTAGAGAAGAAGAAGGGCAAGGAGAAAGAAGAGAAAGCAAGCCCTGATCTTACTTCACCTAAAAGAGAGGTGGCTGCTCAAATTGAGAAACTCAAACTTAGGACTCAGACCCAAGAAGCCATGGTGCCTTCAGGAGAAGAACCCGATTGTATGGTGCATGCATTCAACTTTGAAGAAGCACCACCAAAGAACATCTTTAAAACTGGTATTTTAACCTTTGAACCAGTTAGTGTTCGAGTTTCAAGTTCTAAAGAGGTGTATGTTGCTGATAAAACTCTGATAGGATCGATTGAGACTCAATCTAATGCTAGGAATGCTGTAGTCGATAGTACTATCATGAGTATTGAGAAATCTAGTGGTAAGATTAAGTCTCTAGATGATGCTGATTGTGTTGGTAAGGGTTCTGGCTTTGGAAAAGCCAAATCTGACTGTACTGAAGAGAAAATGGTTGAATTGAGTGAAAAGGTTAAGCCTTTGGATGTTGATGAGGGTTCTGGCTCATCAAAAGCCAAAACCAATTTGCTTGCTACTTTTGTGAGGTCACTTGTACCTCCTCCAGGAAAGGATGGTGAAGAATTCTATGAGGAGAAGATGAAGGAACTGGGTGTTGTCCTGGTTCATATGAAGAACATTAATGAAGAAGATTTGGCTGCAGTGCGAGCCAATTCTAGTCTCCTGTAGAAGAACAGCACTTGGCTGATGAAGAAGCCAAATCCGGAGAACAGAAGAAGATAGATGAAATGTAGAAGAGCAAGACTGTTAAGATTGTTGATGAAATCCCAATAGGGATTCCCATTTCTGAGGAGAATAAAGAAGCAACAGATGATTTGGTGTATGTTACTGAGATTGCAAAGGTTGAGGCCAAACAGGTTGATGAAGAACTGAAGGAAGATTTGGCCCAGACTGTTGAAAAGGCCAAATCTGTCGAAGAAAAGCCAAAGGAGGACCTGAATGAAGAAAAAGTCGAAAGCATACTGCCAGAGGGAGATTTGGCTCAAACTGAGACCAAATCCACCACTGAGAAGATCATTCCTCACACCGAACAAGAAAAAGAGGCAGAGAGTTCAAAGACAAAATCAGATGCACCAAAGCCGAAGATGCCAAAACATTTGGCTCATACTCCAACCACTCAAGTCTCTCGTGTTAGACATCTCAGGCCCAGTACTCATGTGAAGACAATATTTGGAAGAGGAGGAAAGAAACTTGGAGAGGAGGTTGTTGAGGTGGATTCTGATGATGATGAGATCCACAATGAGAACTCACCTGTCCACGAAGACTCCAAGAAAAGGAAGCGAGATGCTGAAGAACAAGAAAGCTCTGAAGCCAAGCAGAGTGATGACGAGCCAAATGACAGTGACAAAGAGGAAAGTTTTGATGATGGCAATGAAAGCGAGAAGGAATTAGAGAAAGATGAAGAAGAGGACAAGGATGAAGAAGATGATGAAGGGTCTGATAAGGCTGAAAATTATGAGGAGTCCGAGAAAGAAGAAGAAACTACTCCTGCACCAGCCTATAAAAAATTAAAGAATCTGTCCAAGTCTTGTTTCAAGAAGAGGGCTAAAAAGAAGTACTTTACTCATACTCTAACCTATACAATGGAGCTTGATGATTTTGAAGTCATTGGAGTAACAAAATTATTGAAGGATGCTACTCTTGAGACTTTAGCCACTTTTAAGGTACAAGGCTATGAAGTTCTCATGAAGGATTTCTATGACAACATGACTATTGAGCATGGAAATAAGGGGCTAGTTGAGTGCATCAAGACAATAATCAAGGGCAAAAAGATCAAGGTGACAATTGAGTTAATCTGTGAAGTGCTGAAGATCAAGCCAGGGAAGATCTGATTCTATGATTCAGCATGCGGGACTCCAATCAACATTCCCAAAACTCCATGTCACTCCAAGCAGAATCACATCCTCTTCAACAGCCTTGAGTCCGGGCATTACAATAGTCTGAAACCAAGAGTAGAGCTCTGATGTATACACTGATTCGGGTTATAATGCCAAGGAAGAACTCTCGGATAGTGATCAAGAAGCATGATCAATGGATTTTGGCTTGCCTCATCAAGAAGTCCTCCATATGCTTTGGTACTCTTATCCTTCATCACATGGCTCTCTACAAAGAGCATTCTCATAGTTCTCTGATCACTCTTTTGGCCAAGAAACTGAAGATCACTCCTACTCTTGCTGATAAGCCAATTGTCCTCAAGAAGATCAATTCTGATATTCTAGCTAAAATGTCTATCAAGCCAAATCCTGATGGTGAGTATTCTCTGACCAAATCTGCTGGAAAGGGTTTGAAAATTGGTGATGTGTCAGAGGAAGTGACTACTCTAAAGCGAGAGATCAGTGAGCTAAAAGGTGAAGTGAGCTCAATCCGCAGCCAAATAAAGAATTCTCAGAAGAAGATTTTTGAAAAGCTCAACCAAATCTCTGCAGCCCTCAATAAAGATGTTTTTTATGATGAATGATGCTCCAACAGATCTGATGCTTTAGGTCATGCATTGCATTCTCCATAAGTACTCTTTTTATATCTATTTCAGCATAAGTACTCTTTTATTACGAGTAAATAGTTTTTCTTGTCCTTAGTCTTTGTTGATTTCGCATATGTTGTCCCTCCTCGTTTAATTTCACTCACCATGTCCCTAAACTTACGATTCACCGGGCCATTCTGTCCATTTTACACCCTACACCCGGTTGATAATTGTAAGGTTGACACGTGTCCGGTGGACCCGATGGCAATCCCTTTTTTTTCCTTTCCATCTTTTCCTAATTAATTTTTTTTCTTTTTTCCTTTTACATTTTTCTTTATTTTTCTTACCCCTCTCCCCGATCTATCTCCCTCTTCTCTCTCCCTTATCTATCTATTCTCTGCATCTATCTCCTCTCTCTCTCCCTCATCATCTATCCCGTGTATCTATCTCCTCTCTCACTCTCTCTCATCCTCTCTATCCCTCTCACGAGGTTGCTGAGCCCAATTCCAGCCACCGCCCCCGGCGTCTTTAGTGGATGACGAGTACCAACGGGAGGGCAGGGGAGGAAGGCTCCCTCCTTGCTTCCTGTGTCCAATTTGGCCGTGATTGATCTGTTCTTTTTTATGTCGGGGTAAACAAGGTCAAGGCTTTTAGAGAATCCGGCCAGAAGACCCACGGCGAGGCGATGGTTAGGACGCCACAACGCGATTCGGCGTTGTGTATTTCTTGGATTCAAACGCCGATACATCCGATGCATGAGTTGTGGGAGTGGATGCACTTCTCCGGTGAACCGATTGTGAAGGAAAACAAACCGCGAGCACAGCTGCATAAGTACTGATGTGTTCTCCCCTTTTTCGTTTTAAGTTCTTTTGCTTGGTTAATTTGGAACTCGAAGTGTGTTTGATGTTCTGGATTGTTATAGTTGCTTGATTGTTTAACCACAGCCGCGCCTCAACCTTCCACTGCCGCCACTGCCGCCTTCGGAGTCGAGTTTGTGTTGGTTGTCGGCGGCGGAAGTGTTTGAGGTTTATACCGGTACTGTGGTGGTGGTTGTTTTGCTGGCGAGTTGATTTGTCACTAGCGGGTCTAAGGGTAAGGCTTCAATTCCTCTATTATGTTGTCCTTTGATCTGGACATTTCTTGTTATTGTTGGTTTGTTTTTGTTGAATTGTTAATGACAAAATTTGGCGTGGTGGTTTGTATGTGGCATCTTATTGGTGTTAATGGGTGTTGTTGAAGTAAGCTCAGCTTCAGCGGCGAGGAAGGGGAGGATTAGGAGCAGTCATCGGCACTGGAGGAAGTCTTCTTGTGTTGCTGTTTGCCACTGCTGCTGTGATTACCGAGAGCATCAACGATCAAGTAGCAGGGGGTCAGGGTGTTTTCTTTGTTAATTTGGGTTTTTATTAATTAACTAATGATGTAAAAAGATTTTTTTTTTTTTAAAAAAATGAATTCGGTGATTTATTCATTTCAAATAAATTTTTTAGAAATTAATTTTGGATAAAAGAAAAAATAAAAAGAATAAAAAATGGGCCGACATGGGTCCCACAAGACACGTGTCAGTCCTACAGCTATCAACCGGTTATAGAGGGTAAAAGGGACAGCATAACCCGGTAAATCGTAAGTTCAGGGACATAATGAGTGAAATTCAACGTAGAGGGACAACAAATGCGGAATTGATAAAGTGGAAGGACATAAAAAACTTTTTTCTCCTTTTATTACTACTGCTCATATTTGGTTTATAAGTCGAATATTTGGCTTTACTTTTGGTTTTTGTGATGCTATCTATTATCTCCTTTGCATCTTATTTGCTTTTTTGCTAATGTCAAAAAGGGGAGATAAATATTGTTTGATATTTGTTCTACTGCTGCTGTGATGTATTCTGTGTGTGAAAATTGTTATGTAGGGAACATCATTTGGCTTAGTGGAGCAGCCAAATGTCGATGAAGCTTATAATGTGAAAAATTTTGGCTGATATGAAAAGCCAAATGGTTATTGCATGAAAGACTCATGAACCTATAATGATGTTGTTGATGATATATTTGGCTGATGGTTAAGCCAAATGATGAGAATTTCTTTGCAGGGATACTTGTATGAAATTTGTGTATGAAATCATACAAGAAAAACTTGTATATTGTGCTCTTATGCAGGGGGAGCTATTGGCAAAAAGCCTTTAGCATTTTTAGTATACGATGCATATACGCAAGGGGAGCATTTGTCTGAAAAATCGAGCCAAATGAATGCGTTAACTACTGTTTTAAATGGCAAAATGGAACACATGTTTGTCATCATAAAAAAGAAGGAGATTGTTAGCCTACACATGTGTTAAGTGCTTAATTAAGTAATTAATTAAAACTAATCTTGTTTAGTATATTTCTAAAGATTATTCAATGGTTATATTATTATTTTGATGATTAACAAACAGTATGGAAAGCCCTTGTATGTTTTAAGCATTTGCAGAAAATTTGGTTACTGGCAGAAACCAATTACCATGAAGGTTTGGCTTTAGCGTGGCTTTTTTGTCGAACCAAAACGTTGTTGTCTGGGCAGTTGGAGAAGTGGACCCGAAAAGAAGCTGACTTCTGTGCAATTAAAGAAAAGTATTTACTTGGTCTCCAAGAATTAACTAACGGTCAGAGAAGTGGTCCTCACACCCTCTTTCATGCCTCAACGTGCTGGTGGTCCTCACTTCTATTTTTGGGGATACTTTTTGAAAATTAATAGAACAATTTCTGCCCAAGTAATTACCAGTTATGGTTCAGCCAACAGCCAAATGTTGACAGTTCTTAAATGAAGAAAGAAGTCAACTTGTGCGCCACCTGGAAGCAATCTAGCCGTTGGAAGACACTCCTCCCTATCCTTAGAATCTATAAATAGAGAATTGAAGCCTCACAGCAAATCAAGCTAGCCATTTAAGAGATTCTAAGTTGAGAAAAGAGCTTACCTTGAGAGTTATTCGTTGTGCTTAATTCATGTAACTTCTTGAGTGAGTCACTCTTGAAGCTTTGCCTTGGGAAAGGTTGTAATCAGTAGGTTTAGGGTATAATCTTGTTGGGTAGATAAAGCTAGGTTCAGCTTTGGGTTAGGTTTAGCAAGTTTAGCCCGCAAAAACTTGTGTACCATAGGTTATTTGGCTCGCCTGTAAAAGCCAAATCAGTGGATAGTTTAGAAATCCTAAAGGGGGGACCGTTAGATATTGGATCTACTCCTGAGTGGGGAACCACTATAAATTGCTTTTGTCCTTTACTTTCTTGCCTTTATATTTCGCATTTCATCTAAGTTTCACATCTGCCTTCTGTGTCGAGCCAAATCACAGAAAACCCAAAAAAGGCGAAAAGCTAATTCAAACCCCCCTTCTTAGCCTTTTCTGGGCCAATAGGCGTGCCTTGGTGCACGCTGATGCGCAGGTTGGTGTGCCTTTCCTAGCCCGTGGGTGCGCTAATTGTCCTCCTTGTGCGCCACGGTGCACTAATCGGTATATCCTATCCCAATTTTTTTTTCCCAATTTTTTGTGTGTTTTCTGAAATGTTTTTCTTGTGATTTTCTATTTTTATCTTTTTAATGGATTATGAAAAATTGAAAAATCCTAGGGTGCTAGAAAAATAAAGAAAATCCTAAAAACTAATCCAAAAAATTGTCACCTCTAATTTAGCCTAGTTTGTTATGAGCCTGCCATCGGAACCTAAGGGTAAGTGGTAAATGTATTTGAATGCATTAAACAAATAAAATCCAACAAAGAACTCAAGCAAATCATCATACAAATTACATAGAAAAGTAAAATTTCGAGTTTAAGAAAAGCTTCTCTGGTTAATTTAATGAAGAATTTGTCTTGACCCTTCCTCAATGTGGTTGATCCCTCCTCGAAAAACTCCTCCTTGCAATTTTCATAGACTCAAAAATAAAAAAAAATTAATAAAAATAAAAGACTCAAAACACTAAACTACCTAAAATTGTAGGTTGCCTCCCACACAGCGCTTCTTTACTGTCGTCTTAGCTGGACCCGACAGATGGGCGATTGTGGTGAATCATGAAGCTTTTCAGTGAATCGCCTTGATTGTAGATTTGATCATAATTGCTCTCATCTTTCGGAATGTATCCCATATGATATAGACAATCAACGAACTCGGCAAATCAAGGAGGTTTCTTTGTAGAAATCGAATTGACCATGGCGAGGTAATCGTCTGGCAGTGCGTCATTGATCGGTTTCTCCTCTTCTTGCTTCTCGTCTTTCTCCAATTGCAATCTTGATAAATGATCAGCAACTAAATTTTTCATTCCTTTCTTGTCCTTGATCTCTAGGTCGAATTCTTGCAACATAAGAATCCATCGAAGAAGTCGTGGTTTCGCATCTCTTTTCTGGAGCAAATACTTCAATGCAGCATGGTCCGTGTGAACAATCACCTTGGCACCTAAAAGGTAACTTCTGAACTTGTCGATTGTGAATACAACTACTAATAACTCCATCTCCGTAGTTGCATAATTAATTTGAGCATCATCTAGAGTCTTGCTTGAATAATAAATGGCATGCATCTTCCCATCTCGGTGTTGTCCAATGACGGCGCCTACAGCATAGTCGCTTGCATCACACATATTCTCGAACGGAAGGGAATAATCAGGGGGTTGAATGATGGGTGCCGAAATCGGCTCCTTCTTGAGCTTGTCGAATGCTTCCATACAGTGTTCATCAAAGACAAAAGGCACATCTTTATTCAACAGATTAGTAAGAGGTTTGGCTATCTTTGAGAAATCCTTAATGAATCTTCTATAAATCCGGCATGTCCAAGAAAACTGCGAATCACCTTGACTGAATTCGGTGGAGGTAAGGTCTCTATCACATCTATCTTGGCTCTGTCAACTTCAATCCCATGTTCGGAAACTAAATGTCCAAGAACAATTCCTTCCTGTACCATAAAATGGCATTTTTCCCAATTAAGCACCAAATTAGTCTCATCACATCTTGCAAGTACCTTTGAAAGGTTAGATAAGCAATCCTCAATTGTCTTTCCGTAGACGAAAAAGTCATCCACGAAAACCTCCATAATCTTCTCTATGTAGTCAGAGAAAATCGCCATCATGCATCTCTGAAAAGTGGCTGGTGCATTGCAGAGCCCAAAAGGCATCCGTCGATAAGCAAAAGTTCCATACGGACAAGTGAACGTCGTCTTCTCATGATCGTTCGGGTGTATAGGTTTCTGAAGGAATTCTGAATATCCGTCCAAATAGCAATAATAAGAATGCTTAGCTAGTCTCTCAAGTATTTTATCGATCAACGGCAATGGAAAGTGATCCCTGCGCATAGCACTGTTCAGCCTCCTATAATCAATACACGTTCTCCATCCTGTAGCATTCCTTGTTGGAATCAATCCGTCATCTTTGTTCTTGACCACTGTCATTCCTTCGTTCTTTGGTACCACGTGAACTGGGGCTACCCAATCATTGTCAGAAATCGGATAAATAATCCCTGCATAAAGAAGCTTAAGAATCTCCTTTTTCACAACTTCCTTCATATTCTGATTAAGCGTCCTTTGACTTTCAATGCTCGGTTTGCTAACTTCCTCAAGCAAAATCTGATGCATGCAGAATGTAGGACTAATTCCTTTCAAGTCCTCAACAGAATATCCAATAGCATTTCTATGCTTCCTAAGCACATCAAGTAGCTTCCCTTCCTCTACTTTACTAAACTTGACATTAATGAGAATAGGATACGTAGAGTCGGGACCTAAGAATGCATACCGTAGTTTAGATGGTACTGGTTTTAGCTCTACCTTTGGCGCACTCCGAACATCTACTTTCTTCTCTTCTCCAATCAACTCAAAGCTCTTGTCTTCGGTCGCTTCCAATGGTGGCATGGATTGCAAAATTTCTACACTTTGGGCAATCTCCAAATCATCATCATAAGTAGTGCCACTCGTCATCAAGCAATTCAAGAGTGGATCGTCACTACTCGCTACTTTGCTCACTTCCTGCACAGCATCATCAATAAAATCAACTCGGAAACAACTTTCTTCTTCAAGTGGTCCTTCAGTTGCACGGAAGACATTGAACTCGATTTTCTCATTCCCAATCCTTAAAGTAAGCTTTCCATCACGAACATCAATTTGAGCTCCAGCAGTAGCTAAGAACAGCCTCCCAACAATAATCGGCATTTGAAAATAAATGTCCATGTCAAGCACCACAAAATCGTCTGGTATAAAGAACTTCCCAACCATGATTGGAATATCCTCCAATATCCCCACTGGATACTTAACTGATCGATCCACAAGCTGAAAAGAGATGGTAGTCAGCTTCATTTCTGCAATATCGAGCTTCTCAGCAATTCGCTTTGGATTAAGACTAACACTGACTCCCAAATCACATAGAGCTCGTTCAACGCACATAGAACCAATATTGAAAGGAATAGAGAAACTTCCAGGGTCCTTCAGCTTTTGCGGCAGCTTGTTCTGGAGGGTTGGGCTGCACTCCTCCGTCAAAGCCACTGTCTCGTAATCTTCTAACTTCCTTTTCCTAGAAAGAATTTCCTTGAGAAATTTAGCATAAGCAGACATCTGAGAAATTACTTCAGTAAATGGAACATTAATTTGCAATTTCTTAAAATGTTCAAGAAATCTCACGAATTGTTCGTCTTTTTTGTCCTGCTGAAGTCGCTGAGGGAATGGAACCGGTGGTTCATATGCTTTGACTTCAGGCTATATCTCCTTCGGTTGCTCTCTTTTCTGCTTTGCTAGCTTCCACTTGGGAATCCACTTCTCTTGCTCTTGCTTCTTTTCCTCTGCTCCCTTTTCAGGTAACTGCTTCCCCGCTTTCGATTGTTCATCTTCTTCTTCTTGCTTAATGATGGTGTCGGCTTCATCTTCTTTAGCTGGATAGGGATCATCTATCTGCTTTCCGCTTCTAAGTACTATAGCCTTGACTTGCTCTCTCGAATTAACTGTGGGCTGTCCCGGTAGGTTTCCTGGAGTCCTCATAATCGCCTCCGCTTGCTGCGCAAGTTGTGTCTCAAGCATCTTCGAGTGAGTCTCCATATTCGCCATCCGATTGTTGAATCCTTGCATCATCTTCGTTTGCATACGTTGAGTCTCCATTATGGCTTTCATCACAGATGTAAGATCTGTGTCTTGATTCTTCGGAATTTGCATGCTTGAACTCTTCTGCCCATAATCGTTCCTTTGAAAACTGCCTTGCTGGTTCGGATTGCTCTCCCTTCATGAGAAATTAGGATGATTCCTCCATTCCAGATTGTATGTGTTGGTGTAGGGTCCTCGTTATTGTTGGTGTTGATGAATGTAGTTCATCTGCTCAATGGTCAACTCGTCTCCAGCCGGACAATTCATTGAATTGTGTCCAGCACCTGCACATTTATCACAAATTAAACTTGGCATAACAGCAGCAACACATGATTTTACCTGCAGACTCAAAGATTCTAGCTTTGAATTAAGCATTGTCACTGTCTCCACTTCCAGAATTCCAGCTACTCGCTTGTTGTTTGATCGTGAAGAGCTCTGGAAACTGTTACTCGCCATCGTCTCCAATTTCTGATACGCCACATTTGGTGCTTGCGCCATGAATGCCCCTCCTGAAGCTGCGTCCAAACTCATGCGCAAAGGCTCATTTAAACCTTTAAAAAACGATTGAACTACAAGCCATTCGGGTAATCCATGTTGTGGGCATCCTTGAATAAGATCCTTGTAACGTTCCCATGCTTCACATAAACTTTCTCCTTCGAATTGAGTGAATGATGTAATCTTGCTCCGGATACGTGCTGCTTTATTAGGTGGATAATATTTTGCAAGAAAAGCCTTTGAGAGCTCGTCCCACGTCTTGTATGTTCCAGCTGTTCCTGACTTCAACCACTTCTTAGCCTTGCCTTGCAAAGAGAATGGGAATAATCGAAGTCGAATTGCATCATCAGTCGCCCCATTGATCTTGATCAAATCACAAATCTCCGTAAACGTCTATAGATGTTGATTCGGGTCCTCATTATCAAAGCCTCCAAATTGTTCCTGTTGCACCATGTGAATGAGTGTTGTCTTCAGTTTCCAATTGTTGTCATTGATCGCTGGCCTTCCAATGCTCGACTGCACAATATCCAAACTCGGTGTTGCGTAGTCACGCAATGTCTTGTTTCCTTCTTCTGCCATGATGACTGTCTCGAAATTATCTGCTACAACTTCTGCTTCCTCTTCTATTTCAGTGTCTTGAAAAAACTCCACAGGCTCCACGACTTGCCTCTACTTTCGCTTGTTCGCGCGTAGTTGCTTGTGTAAGGTTCTCTCGATCTCCGGATTGATCTTTGGAATTGGACTCGATGAAGCACCGCGTCTCGTCTTGGGCATCAACCAAAATCGACAACTCCTGATAAAAAAAAAAAGAAAAATCGATTAAATAAAATTAAAAAAATAAAAAGAAACTAATGCGAAAAATAAAACCTAAAGTAATCTAGCTACAATCTCAACAGTATTAAAATAGTTTGTTCCCCGGCAACGGCGCCAAAAAAGCATGATGCGTTTTATTTATGCGTGACTTTTTCAAATTTATAATTCTTGATCAATTCACAACACGACACACAAATAACTCACGAGTAAACGCAACGATTGTTAACTGCAAGCGCACAGTGTACTATATAGTGTAGTAGTCTAATCATGGTCGATCCACGAAACAAGGAAAATAAGTACTATCTAATGTCACAGCTTATAATTATCTAGGCAAATCAAATAAAAGATGGTGTAGGATGATGTTGAAACTAACAAACAAAAGAAATAAAATCGCAAACTTAATCTAAAGCAAAGTTCTATCAATATCTAAAGCAATCTAGGAAATCGGGGTTCACATGATTACTATCTAGGTTTATTATGCATGGATGTCGATATCTCCTATTGATGTGTGATTGTGGGCAATTGTTTCTAATGTCATAATCCTCAGCTCTCGTATGTTGAATCAAATATTCAGCAAAGATTACTACTAGCTCTCGCATAGCCTAGCATCAATACTAAACTCATTAAGCCCAAAACAATCAATCAAGCCCTAAGAAACTATCAGCTCTCGCATACTTTAGCATCAATCAATCTATGTTCTTCTAGGTATCATCATATAAATCACGCAGCTCTCGCATGTTGTAATCAATAAGAATCAATCCAAAGTAGATAATAAAATTCGGCACACATAGATTGAACAATTAACACAATCAGTAAAATAAACATCAATCCATAGACAATAAAATCATTGAAGTAATTGGCTACATCCCTAATCCTAGATTAGAGAATTAATTCCTCATAATAAAATAGCAAATCATCAAAATCACACAAGAATTCATCAAGTAAACAATTTAACAGAAAGAAAATCGAAAAGAGGAAGGAGTAGTGAAGCCGGGTAGTCGATTTGTGTTGGTGATGATGGCGTCGACTTATGCTCTCCTGGTGTCGATTTTTGCTGCAATTGGACTGGTGATTCTGTGACTTTAAGCCTTCAAATCTTTCCAGAAAAACGTTGAATTGTTATGGGGAATAACCTTTGACATTGGATGAGAAATTCGGCACCACCTAGAGGATCCAAAAGAGTAGAAAACCCTAACCCTACTAGTATGTGTAACCTAATAATTCGGCAGAACTTCGCCTTCTGACTGCTGCCTCCAGAATATGTCGACCTAGGGGGTCCTGTTATTGTGTCTTTAGCTGCTGGAAGTCAGTGGGGCTCGCCTACTTTGAATGGAAATTGAATTATTGACTTGCACTCCAAGTTGGACTTTTTCCTGTTTTCTGACCCGAACTTTGCACGCCACTTAAGTCCTAGAAGACGTCCGAACTGGGCGTTGGGCTCTTCTAAAAAATTCTAGATAATTATCTCATCTTTCTTTTCATAAAAAGATCTCTTTAATTGGATTTTTGTAGCTCAAGATATCGCTGAAAAACTAGGCCTGGGTCGCCACAGAAAAATCTGCATCCTAGGCTGGATTAAGATAATTACTGCTTCTTGTAGATACGTCCAAAAATTATGAAATTTAATCCACAGAAAGCTCTGGAAAGTTTGATCTCTAATTGGTCTCACTTAATTTCAATTCTAAAACTTCCGAAATCTATACAATAGTCGGCTTTGCTCACCGCAGAAAATTTCCAAAATTGGGCCTGGTTTCCAAACTTGGCTAAAAAGCTTCCATTCTTCAATAAAAACGATAAATTCCTGATAAAAATACTTAATCAGCAAAATTGAAGTACTAATTGACACAATGCAGAAAAACACACAATAATATAAAGATTATATACATAATCGATCAAGAATACAAAGAAAAACCCATTCAAAACTATCATAAAAACACTAACATTTAGATGTTACCACGACAGCCAAACCATGGGATGACACCCTTGATGTGAGGCACCCAGTCAAGTAGGAACCCAGTCAAGAAAGTCAAATATCTAATCTTTACAAACCGGAGAGGTGAGGGGGTCCATCCAAAAGCCAAAGACCCGGTCTTTGCACCTAAAAGAGAGTTAGTAAACCCGTGAGATGAGCAAACGCAAACAGGTAAGACAATGAGAGAATAGGAGGCACCTAGAGTTAAATGAAAAGCCAGGGACCCGATCCTTGCAACCCTGAGAGGAGCCCAGAACAAGCCAACCACGAGACTAGAGAGAACCTTGAGTGAATCCGGACCTTGAGAGAATTAGGAGAGAACCCAAAGCCGGGTCTCAGCACCCGCAAACCGTGAGATGAGAGAAAAGCCAGAAAGGAGTCCAAACATGAGGAATCCAGACCTAGGAGAACCCAATTAGAAGAGAGATGAGAAGGAAACCAGACATGAACAACCCAAATGAGAGAAAACCATGAAGGAGTCCAGATGCGAGGGAGTCCAGACAAAAAAAAAAAAAACCGTGAGTGAGACAAGGCAGACCAGAAATGAAGGTATCCAGATATGAGGGAAACTAGCCATGAGGGAGAAAACCGTTAGGGAGTCCAGAAATGAGGGAAACCAGCCATGAGGGAGAAAAACATGAGGGAGTCCAGACATGAGTGAGAAAACAATAAGAGAGAGTCAAGACACGAGGCATCCACATATGAGGAAAACCAGTAAGCCAAGGGCCCAGCCCTTGCAAACCCAAGATGACCAGACCCTGCGACATACAAGTCGAAAGCCGGGAACCCAGTTCTCGCAGTAAGGAAACCAGACAAAAGCCGTGTGCCCAGTACCCGCAAAACTGGGTACGTAGGTGGTCTCTAGTGGTGGAGACTCAAGCCCAAATATTTTTATTTTTCCTTTTGTTCCGTACCTTCTTCTCCTTCCCCTCCAGTTTAATTTTGTTATTTTTTATGTGATTTGGTTCTACACTTGCACACTTGCACAAGGCACACCTTTACTCTTCAATTGCACAAGGTTTCGACCCAACATGGATGGGTGCCTAACACCTTCCCATCCGTGACGAACCCCCGATCCCGTGTCTCTGGTTTTCTATGACCAAGTTGCCTAGAGGAGTCATATGAAGGTTTTTTCCAAATTTTGCCCTTAATAAAATTTGGGTGGCGACTCCATAGATATGGGATTGACCCGAGGAAGAAGGTGAAAGGATTAGGTGAATAGGCCCAAGTGATTTTGGGTCGGGTATTCACAGTACTGAAAGGAAATTTGGAGAAGTTCTAGTTTCTTATGACACCATCTACAAGTTGATATAAAGGAGATATGGTGTTTGGAAAAACCATATCTATTGCTGACAACGGTTATTTGTCCAGAGGTCAAAAGAAAAGGCGGAAGACATGGCAGTTGGTTTCTGAAAAAGGCAGTTCTCTTTTTATGCTTCCCATGTATGTCAGATGGAACAAAGAGAAGTGGAGAAGTTACTGCAAGGAAATCAATCTCTATGCACCGTGAGCGATATTCTCTCTCATATATTATCTCCTTCACACACAAACCTGACATTATCTCTTCCTCCAAAAATCTCTCAAACATTGAAACCCTAAAACACTCAAAGACTCTATACCGCAAACATAAAGTCAAACTCTGGAAAAGGCATCCCAACCAAACCAAACAAGAAAACACCATCACCAAAACCAAAACCTATGAGGAAGCTCTCCACTCAAACACCTTTGTCAACATAAAAAATGGTCTCTAATGCAACGTTCACATCTAGGGACACAAGGTCGGATAAAGAGAAGTCAAAGAACGACAATACAAGTCTTAACCTGACGCCAACATAGAAACATGCCGCTGAAGGACTCAAGATGTTCATTGAGAAGAAGCAGAAGGAAAAAGGAATCACAGCCTCTTCAACTAGAGGGATTACCAGAAAGAAGCCTCCAGGTAGCATCTTTGGTTATTCTGTGGCTTTACCGTATGATGGCACTGAAGAAAGTGATACTCTGCTCATAGCTGAACCCAGACGCTTAGAAGCCGCAAGCAATTGGAGGATGTCCACCAACCCAATGAGGATGCCGAAACCACCTCTAAGAAAGAAGAGGAGGAGGAACCTGAAGCAGAAGTGCAATCAACCGATAAGGAAGCAAAGGAGAAGAAGCAAGAGCAAGAGGAGTGGATTCCCAAGTGGAAGTTAGCGAAGCAGAAAAGAGAGCAACCGAAGGAGTTATAGCCTGAAGTCAAAGCTTATGAACCACCAGTTCCATTCCCTCAACGACTTCAATAGAGCAAACAAGACGAACAATTCGGGAGATTTCTTAAACATTTCCAGTAATTACACGTTCACGTTCCATTTACTGAAGCTATTTCTCACTGCCTGCTTATGCTAAATTTCTTAAGGATATTCTTACCAGGGAAAGGAAGCTAGAAGATTATGAAACCATGGTGCTTACGGAGAAATGCAGTGCAAGCTTACAAAATAAGTTGCCCCCAAAATTGAAGGATCGTGGAAGCTTTTCTATCCCATCCCACATTGGTTCTATGTGCATTGAAAGAGCAATATGTGATTTGGGAGCCAGTGTTAGTCTTATTCCCAAGCGGATTGCGGAAATGCTGGATATTGGAGAACTGAAGCCGACGAATATCTCTCTTCAACTGGCCGACCGATCAGTCAAACACCCAATAGGGATATTGGAGCACATTCCAATCCAGGTTGGAAAATTTTTTGTGCCAGTGGATTTTGTGGTTTTTGACATGGAAATTGATTTACAGATGCCGATTATTCTTGGACGACCATTTTTAGCTACTACTGGAGCTCAAATTGATGTTCGTGATGGAAAGCTTACTCTCCAGATAGGGAATGACAAGGTCGAGTTTGATGTCTTCCGAGCAATAAGAGGACCTCTCGAGGAAGACAGTTGTTTTCAAGTGGATGCCATGGATAATGCTGTCAAGGAAGTGAATAAAGATGCAGCAAATAATTGCTTTCGAGTTGATGAAATCACCCGACCGCCGGACGTCGCACAAAATTTACTTTGTTCAATGAAAGGAAAAGGAGATGAGCACATAAAGATTATCAAGAAGCAAGAGTTCTTGGAAGGTGACTTGGTGATGCATTTTAGTGCTAAATTTGACGTGTGGTCTGGACCCTTCAAGGTATCAAAAATCCTTCCTCATGGAGCTGTAGAAGGTTGGGACAAAGAGAAAGGAACTTTTAAAGTGAATGGTCGAAACATGAAGTTGCATGAAGAAAGAATGCAGAAGCAACCTGCGCCAAGCAAGTAGACAGGAAAAGCTAAGGAGCTCAAGAAAGATTCTTTGCTGTGTTTTGGATGCAATCGCCCAAGACATATGAAGTCCAAATTTTCTTACCAAAAGAAGGACCGATCTGGTTTTTCAAAAACCAAGGGAAAGATGGCTATGGTTGCGTGGGATGATTCAGACTCCTCAACCGATTCTGATGTCGAGGAGGAGACAAATCTATGCCTAATGGCCCAATAAGATTCTGATGTAACAGACTCTACTGATTTTAATCTTGATGAGTTACTTGATGCCTTTGAAGAATCGCATGTCAAATATAAGCAAGTAGTCAACAAAAATAAAGAGCATAAAAAGAAGATTGATTTGCTTGAATTTGATGGGGAAGTCTATAAAAATGAAAATAAGAAACTTAAGCTAGCTAATGCTGATGCAATGAAAGTAAGTGAGGATTTAAAAGATGAGAAGTTTGCTCTAAAGAATGCTTATGATGAACTTGAGAAGGGATATGCTTGCAAGAATGATATGTGTAAAGTTCTTGAAAATGAAAAGGGTGTACTTGAGAAGCATGTCACTGATCTAAAATCTTCTCTTGAGAAATTTATTGGTAGTACCAACAATCTGAATATGTTGTTAGGACAACAAAGAATTCCTATGCAAAAAGAAGGTTTAAATGCTACACATTTGTTTGCTAAAAAACCAAATCATACTATGCGATTTGTGAGGGTAGAAACTAGTGTGCCATACAAATCTAATACCTCATACCTAAGTAATGATAGGACACATAAGCATGTGAACAACTATACTTCAGGGTTGAGTATGTCAAATATATTTGCTAAAAAACGAAATAGAAAGAATATGTCATACAGGCCAAATCTAGTTTTTAACAAACCAAATCGTAGAATGCATACACAGGGATTTAGAAGAAACACTTATGAATATTTTTCTAGGAAACATATGCACGCTCATTTTCATCCACCACGTATTACTTGCTATTACTATGGAGAGAATGGTCATGGTATCAAAGTTTGCAGGATTAAAAAGAGAAATGAAAATGTTAGATATGTGTGGGTTCCAAAACGAACTAAATCTAACCCCACAGGACCCAAATTAGTTTGGGTTTCTAAAACCTAATTGTTTTACGTAGGTAATAGGGGATGAATGGATCTTAGACAGTGGATGTTCAAGGCATATGACAGGAGAAGTATCCATGTTTTCATCCCTAACCATAAAAGACCGAGGAAAAGTAACTTTTGGGGACAAGTCTAAAAGAAAAATTCTTGGGTTTGGTAACATTGACTCTACCCTATCTATTGAACATGTTTTACTAGTTGATAATCCCAAATATACTAGTTGATAATCTCAAATATAATTTACTTAGTGTAAGTCAATTATGTGATAAGGGATTTAAAGTCACTTTTGAAGCTTCTAAATGCTTAGTTAGTTCGGTAGATGAAGATGTGGTATTTACTGGTACCAGAAAAAGGAATGTCTTTTCTATATGCTTTGATAATACTACTAACTCTGAGCTTAAGTGTTTAAGTGCAAGAACAGAAACACCAATCTTGTGGCACAGAAGGCTAGGGCATGCCAATGTGGACCTTATTTCCAGATTATCATGCAAGATGTTGGTGAAAGGCTTACCCGCACTGAAATATGAAAAAGAAGCTACATGTCGTGCATGTCAACTTGGTAAACATGTTAAATGTTCCTTTAAACCCAACCATGCTATCTCTACATCTAGACCTCTTAAATTGCTACATATGGATTTGTTTTGACTTATGAGAACCATGAGTATAGTTGGTAAAAGATATGTTTTTTTCATTGTTGATGATTATTCAAGATATACATGGGTCATATTTCTTGCTCATAAGAATCGTGCATATGATGAGTTTAGTACTCTTGTTAGACGATTACAAAATGAAAAAAGTTATAAAATTAAAAAATAAGAAGTGATTATGGAGGAGAATTTGATAATCTTGCCTTCAATCATTTCTGTGAGCAAAGTGGCATAGTATATACTTTTTCGACTCCTAGAACACCTCAACAAAAAAGGGGTGTTGAAAGGAAGAATCGAACTTTGCAAGAAATAGCTAGAACTATGCTTAATGAGCATAAGTTACCAGCATATTTCTTGACAGAGGGTGTGAATACAGTGTGCTACATTTAAATAGAGTGTCAATGCGTCCTATAATTGAAAAGACACCCTATGAGATATGGTATGAGAAGAAACCAAATATTTCCTACTTTCGGGTCTTTGGGTCTAAATGCTATACTTTGAATACATAGGATAACCTTGACAAGTTTGAGGCAAAATCTGTTGATGGCATCTTTCTTGGATATTCCACAATCAGTAAAGCTTATCGTGTCTATAACAAGATAAATATGGTTGTTGAAGAGACCATACATGTTGTTTTTTATGAAACTGACCCGTGTGATCTAAGTGTTGAAGAAGATGCAGATGTTACTCCTAATGCTCAACCACAAGTTATCAACATTGATATTCCATCTGATGAAAAGGATGAAGAACCACCTGTATTAGTTCCACATAATGCATCTCAACAACAACAAGAATCTGCCAGATCTGGTTGCGGAAAAACCAAATGTCACTATGCATGCTTCAACTTCACAACGGACTCCTCAAAATAACAGAGCCCCTAGAGGACTCTCAACTGATGCTATTCTTGGTGATATCACCAGAGGTGTAACCACAAGGTCATCCATGCAAAATATAAATACACCTTGCATTCTTGTCACAAATTAAGCCCAAGAACGCACATGATGCCATTCAAGCTGAGAGCTGGGTCAATGCAAAGCAAGAGGAACTAAATCAGTTCAAAAGAAGTGATGTGTGGGAGTTTGATGCAGCAACAACCCTAGAATTCCACTAGGTTCACCTCTGCAACTAATTGATCTCAAGACCTCCAATCTCCAATCAAACTAGGGTTTAGTATTCCTATTCTTCACCTCCTAAACTCAATGGATTAGGCAACAAATAATGAGGAATACAAGGAGTTGATTAATCACCACAAGTAATAACACTTGATAAGAGAAATCAATCCTAAAGAGTAAAGCCAAGAGAATCCCTCTCTTGTTTTTTTTTTTTTGATTGAATCCCTCGATCAAGAAGCATACCAAAGGAGAGCATTTAGCTTCCTTAAAATCACTCAAATTTCATTCATAATCTGATTACAAACTTGATACATGGTTGGCTTTTATAGAAGCCAAAAAGCAAAGGATTGAATTTAAAATGCAAAGCATAAAACACAATGATTTAGCTTTCTTTTTCTTTTATTTTCTTTAGTGCACACCAACAAACCAAATAATGAAAGTCCACTTAATCTGAATAGTGGGAATCTCCAGCTCCAAAGTGGTTTTCCAGCCTGAATTTGAACAGTAAACGCCGACGGTGAATAGTAATTTCCGGCGTGAACAGTAACTTTCCGGTTAAACGGTAAAAACGGCTACTTTTTACTTGAATCCTTCAAAATGCTCACAAACTTAGGAATCTCTTTAAATTCATCTCCAAACTTGTCCAACTTATCTTCTTGCAACTCCCGATTGACCCAAGCTTGAGCATAACGTAACATGTGATTCTTTATCTTCTTCAACCGAGCCCTCGTGACTGGTCCTTGAGGCAAGCTAATGGCGCCATCAAGATCTTGAGTTTCACTTGGAATTGGCTTGCTCGT
Source organism: Turnera subulata (assembly GCA_028386065.3). Lineage (NCBI taxonomy): Eukaryota > Viridiplantae > Streptophyta > Magnoliopsida > Malpighiales > Passifloraceae > Turnera > Turnera subulata. The sequence goes on from JAKUCV010001368.1 coordinate 21,907, forward strand.
ATCATCCCCTCCCTCCTCAAAAGGATTCGCCCTCGAATCTAAACCTGCAATGTCAAAGGGAGAAAGGTCAGCAACGTTGAGAGTAGCACTCACAGCATACTCACCAGGCAGATCTATCTTATAAGCGTTGTCATTGATGCGCTCCAACACTTGAAAAGTACCATCTCCTCTTGGATCCAATTTAGATTTCCTATGACGAGGAAACCTCTCCTTCCTAAAGTGCACCCAAACCCAATCTCCAGGTTCAAACTTAACAAGCTTGCGTCCACGATTAGCTCTTTGTGCTACTTTAGTGTTCTTCTCCTCAATGTGCTTCCGAGCCTTCTCATGAATAGCCTTATCCAACTTAGCTCTTTGATGCCCATCTACATTAACAATCTCATTCAAAGGTAAAGGCAACAAATCCAAAGGGGTTAGTGGGTTAAAACCATACACAATCTCAAATGGCGAATAACCAGTAGAAGAATGAATGCTCCTGTTATAAGCAAACTCAATCAATGGCAGACAATCTTCCCAAGTGTTCAAATTCTTTCCCACAACAGCACGCAATAAAGATCCTAGAGTTCTATCAACCACTTCAGTTTGACCATCAGTTTGAGGATGACAAGAAGTAGAAAACAACAACTTGGTCCCTAACCTACTCCATAAAACTCGCCAAAAGTGACTCAAGAACTTAGTATCCCGATCAGAAACAATTGTCCTAGGAATGCCATGCAATCGAACTACGTCCCTAAAGAACAAATCAGCAACATGTGAAGCATCATCAGTTTTATGACAAGCAATAAAATGAGCCATTTTACTAAACCTATCAACAACAACAAAGATGCTATCACGACCTTTCCGTGTCCTAGGCAACCCAACCACAAAGTCCATAGATAAATCAGTCCAAGGAACATCAGGAACAGGTAAACGAGTGTACAACCCATGAGGTTGCACCCTAGATTTGGCGTGACGACATGTGACACACCCATTACAAACCTGCTCAACATCCTTCTTCATGTTAGGTCAATAAAAGTGTTGCTGCAGAATGTCAAGGGTTTTAGCAATACCAAAGTGACCCATCAAGCCACCATCATGAGACTCCCTAACCAAAAGCTCACGCATAGAACAAGCAGGAATGCAAAGTTTATTCTCGCGAAATAAATACTCATTATCTCTATAAAACTTTTGAAAACCAGATTGTTCACATGCTTTATACACATTAGCAAAGTCAGGATCAGACTTATACAAGTCCTTAATATACTCAAATCCAATCAACTTAGAACTAAGAGAAGAGATTAAAGCATACCTCCTAGATAATGCATCAGCAACCACATTATCCTTACCTTGCTTATAACGCACCACACAAGGGTATGTCTCGATGAATTCCAACCACCTGGCATGCCTCTTATTCAGCTTACCTTGCCCCTTCAAATATTTTAAGCTCTCATGATCGGTGTGGATCACGAATTCCTTAGGCCATAGGTAATGCTGCCATGTTTGAAGTGCTCTCACCAATGCATAAAGCTCCTTGTCATAGGTAGAGTAGTTGAGTTGAGCTCCCTTCAGTTTCTCACTAAAATAAGCAATAGGTTTCTTTTCCTACAAAAGAACAGCACCTATGCCTATACCAGAGGCACCACACTCAATCTCAAAAGTAGAGTCAAAGTTAGGCAATTTAAGAATAGGAGCAGAACATAATTTTTCTTTTAAAGTCTCAAATGCCTGCGCCTGTGCATCACCCCACTTAAACCTAACTTCCTTTTTGACAATATCATTCAATGGTCCAGCAATGGTACTAAAATCCTTCACAAACCTCCTATAAAAACTAGCAAGTCCATGAAAAGATCTTACCTCAGAGATACTAGTAGGCGTGGGCCACTCCTTAATGGCTTTCACCTTCTCTTGATCAACTTCTATCCCATTAGCACTAACAACATAACCAAGAAAGACAACACGATCCATGCAAAATGTACACTTCTTAAGCTTAGCAAACAACCTCTCAGCCCTATCCAATACTAGCCTAAGATGGTCCATATGTTCATCAACATTCTTGCTATAGATCAAAATATCATCAAAGTACACAACAACAAACTTTCCAATAAAATGACACAAAACATGATTCATTAAGCGCATAAAAGTACTAGGTGCATTAGTTAACCCAAAAGGCATTACCAACCATTCATACAACCCATACTTAGTTTTAAATGCAGTTTTCCATTCATCTCCAATTTTCATGCGAATTTGATGATATCCACTCATGAGATCAATCTTAGTAAATATGCATGCACCATGTAATTCATCAAGCATGTCATCTAACCTAGGAATGGGATGGCGATACTTTATCGTTATTTTGTTGACAGTTCGACAGTCAACGCACATTCGCCAAGTTCCCTCCTTCTTTGGAACAAGAATTACGGGTACAGCACATGGTGAGAGGCTCTCTCGAATCAGCCCCTTAGAGAGCAAGTCCTCTACTTGTGTTTGTATCTCCTTTGTCTCCTCCGGATTGGCCCTATATGCTGGCCGATTTGGAATTTGAGCACCAGGAATGAAATCAATTTGATGCTCAATGCCCCTCAATGGCGGCAACTCCCTAGGTAGTTCCTCCGGAAAAACATCCGCATAATCCTGCAAAAGAGAAACAATACAACTAGGCAATTCTTGGTCAAGGTCAGCTGTACTAAAATAAGTTCCCTTATACAAGAGTACCAAAATCTCTCGTTTGTTCTCACAAGCTACCCTCAAATCCCTCGAACTTGCATAGAAATTTTCTCTCTTTTTCTCACTCAGTTTTTGCTCTCCTTTTGCAAAGCCCTCGGCTTTCCCCTCAACCTTACTGAGTTTGGCTAAACTAGCCATCTTTTCCTTTTTCCAAGCCTCCACAGACTTATGCATAAACAACTGATCCTCATAGACATCCTTGGGAGATAGTGGCGCAAGCACTACCTTCCTTTCACCCATGGTGAATGTGTACCTATTCGTATGACCATCATGCAGCACCCTTCGGTCATACTGCCATGGCCTTCCTAACAAGATGTGACACGCCTGCATAGGTACAACATCACATAAAACCTCATCGGAGTACTTCCCAATGGTGAAGGAAATAAGTACCTGACCCGTTACTTTGATCTCGCCACTGTCATTAAGCCATTGAAGTTTGTATGGCCTTGGATGTTTCTGAGTTTTGACTCCTATCTTCTCCACTAGCATGGTACTCACGACATTGGTGCAACTTCCCCCATCTATGATCATGCTGCAGGGCTTGTCTTGTACCAAACATCTAGTGTGAAAGATGTTCTCCCTTTGCTCAATTCCTTCTTCCTTTTGCTGAATATTGAGCATTCTCCGGGTCACATATAACTTCTGAACCACCTCCTCTGGTTCAACAAACTCATCTTCGACATCCTCCAACTCAGGCATGTCAGCTAGTGCTGGATCAACATAGGGCTCCTCCCTTTCATCATCAGAGTACACCTCTCCATGCTTAGTGGTAAGCATCACCCTCTTATTCGGGCACTGAGAAGCATAATATCCCAATCCCATGCACTTGAAACACTTCACATTTCTAGCCTTATCCTGAGCTTTTGTTGGAGCACTGGGAGTCTATTGTTCAGCCGGTTTCTGTCCTTCCCTAGGTCTCAAAGGAATCGACTTAGGTGTGTCAAGTAGAGGCTTACTTGAACTCCCCACTTCCTGCTTGGTGTATCTTGCACCTGCATTCCAACTGGTATAGCTAGAAGGCTTCCCATAGGTCTTGCTTTTGAGTTGCTTTTCAATCTTCGAAGCTAGAGCTACCATTTCCTCATTCTCTGCATAATGTTGTAGCTCCAGAATATTAGCAATATCCCTGTTCAACCCATAGTAGAACCTTGACATGGTCGTCTCCTCATCCTCCTCAATCCCAGTCTGATGCATAGTCATCTCAAGTGTCTTCCAGTATTCCTGTACACTCTTAGTTCCCTGCTTGGTTGCTTGAAGTTTATGGAGCAACTCTCTCTGATATGAAGCAAAAACAAATCTCTTCGTCATAATCCTCTTCATCTCTTACCATGTTTCTATCTCAGGTTCTCCATATCCCCTCCTCGAAGTGACAAGCTTATTCCACCAAGACCTGGCATAGTCTTTGAACTCCACAACTGCAAGCTTGACCTTCTTTTCCTCCGAGTACCTATGGCAGTCAAAAATTGACTCCACACTCTGCACCCACTCCAAATACTCCTCTGGATCACTAGAACCTCGAAAAGTTGGAATTTTCATCTTGATGGATCCAACATCTCGATCAATCC